>PVKB01004216.1:0-151910 GCA_004027205.1 Ctenodactylus gundi | reverse complement strand
ATGTTTCACCTTCTGCTTCTGACTCACTTCACTAAGCATGATGTTCTCAAGTTTCTTCCATTTGCCTGTGAAAACCTCCACACTACTGGACTTTATTGATGCATGATTTTTTTTAATATTCCTCTAAAGAAAACCAGAATATGCCACTTCTACACATACCTCTTTGGGACAAAAAGACAACTTTGAGAAACTGCAGACTTCCAGAAGCAGCTCTGGAAACATGGTGGACACTTCCCCTCTGGGAGGGAAACTTGCATCTATAAAACGTCCACCTGGAAGGGAGCCTCCCTCTCCACACCAGCAAAAGATGATGCTGTTTTTAGGGGTGCTAAGCAAGACAGAGGGTGCTGCCTTCAACCACACAGCCAACTAGTTACTCCACTTCCCTAGGGTCACAAGTCCAAGGTATGCCACTCTTGTTAGCAGGACAGCACATGTCTCCCCGACATAACTCTTTTTAATGCAGGTTTTAAGCTTCTGTTTTTGTTTGCTTGTCCTTGTTCTCATTGTTTTTCTCTTTCCCTTGATGACCTGTTTTTTGTTATAGGGATACATCTCAAATAAGAAATATGAGGGTAGAAAGAAAACTATTTCCTCTTTTTATGATGTATCATTACTTATTCTTCTTTCTTCCTTCATTTTTGTGTTCACATAACATTTCTAGCATACCTCAGCTGCACCAAAGCCTTATCCTAGGCAGTGACTACAGAGGAGTCCATGTGAAAAGCACACTAAGTTGCTCTTGACCCGCTGTTTTCATAACTTTAAAATTATCTATGAAATTCCTCTTGTTCTTTGGTCTTGTTGTGTATGCCTCAACCTTTTACACCTTGAGTTTTCATTCTCTAACTTAATTAATTGAGCTTGTGATAAAGATCAGCTTTTGCTCTTTAAAACATTGACTTTCTCTTCTTCTGGAGAATTTTCTTAATTTGATATTTAATGTTTTATCTTTTTCTGACCTCTTGTGAAAGAATAGGACTTTCATTTCTAATTACACTGATTTACATTTGATAGTGTTCCCTGTATCCACATGGATTTGCTAACATTTTATAAACTGCATGACTAACATAACAGTTAATGTACATTAATATATGCACATGCCCAAATAAAGTGTCGGCTTGTTTAATCAAGTGTAATTAGTGTCTGTTCTTTAAGAGGTACTGTAAACACTACCATCCAGAGTTTGTCTTACGTTCCTACTCACCTCTATTACCTGATAATGAACTAGAGCTAAAACTGTCAAACCAGGAAGACTAAATTCTCACTTTCCCCCTAACCCGTTGCTTACAGTCATCTTCACATTAACACAGACAGATCAAATCCATTCCATCCCTTAGTTTATATCCCAAATTTTGCATCTGAACCCAGGCCTCAGTAATTTCGAGCACATCTCCTACATAAGTCCAACACATTCCGCAGTACAAAGGTCACCAATGTGTATAAATGACCAGTGGTATCCACACCAGATCTGAGCTCTGCACGCTGAGGACAGAAGCCCCGACTGCTGTCTTCCAAGGACCTCACCCATGTTATCCAGCCACTGTCGTCTGACTAACCAATGACCCCCAGGAATGGCCCTGGTCACCCTGGAGGTGGCTCCCACATAGAGAAAGAACAAACCACACTGAGAGGAGAAGGAACAAACCATGAAAAGCAACACGCTGTCCTTCCCCTCCGTCTCTTTTTAGGGACTTTAGTCTTTTCTCTCTGACACTTTCATTTAGGCACCTCTGCTGCGTCTTTTCTGTCCCCAAGTTGTTCCTTCTGAGTGACTGTCCCCATGAGTGATAGAGGACCACATCTGTAACCTATCTGGGCAGCTCTTTTTCTTTGCTTCCAAGAGAAAAGAAACAAACGGTGCTCAGTTACCTAAATTCTTACGGCTTAGCTATGGTTTTAACAAAAAATCCCAAGTTCCTTTTTAACAGTATTGTGAAATCTCTATTATTCTCAGCGTCCAAGGAAGATGAAGGAGGTATTTTGCTACAGAACAAATGCTCGCTCACCTCAGCTGTAGTCCACAGTAGCTCCAGCAGCTACGTGGTCCACAGTGTTTGCATTTATGTGGGGCCAACCGACCTGCAAAGAACTTCAAACTTTCCCTTAGAAGAGTTCATAATGGAGTCTGACGATAGATAGAAAAAAAAGGCAAAGAGATTCATTACTGTACACGTATGCAGGAAAGCCGCATTAAGAATGAAACTCAAAACCGAATCAGGTGGTTGAGAAAGGGAGGAGGTTACAGGCAATTGTAGAGAGGGCGTGAATGATTTTTAGAGAAACCAAATGGGCCCAAAAAACAAACAAAGATGTAGCACAAATTTCCTCTGGGCTCTAATGCGTGTTTGATTCTCAGTCTCTTATCTGGTGGTTAGTCTTTCCTTGTTCATAAAATTTTAGCGTTAAGAACTGAAGGTATGATGGAGACCTAGTTTTCAGAAAGATAAAACATCTCTCCCTGTACCACACTTCAAAACAACAAGAGGACTGAAAAGGGTCAAGAGACAGGGAACCATGCCACAGAGACCCTGGTTTTGAGGTTGCTGTTCCTGCTCAACTTGTCAAAGTACCACACAGTTATTTTTTTCTAAGCCACAACACCGTCATCCCACTCTATCTTCCTGTCTCTTATTTTCACAGAAGCTAACAAAGTCTCTTGAACACATACAACTCTTATGTTCATAATAATGATATATGTTGGGCTGTAGAAATTTGCATAGCCTAAGTTCTCAACTAATGTGACTCTGGATTGGCATGTAGAGAGGGATAATTTGAGACTTCAATTCCTTGAGATATTTTCCAAGTCCTAAAAAAATAATTTTACAGATGGGAGGACCCATTTTGCCATTTCGGTTACACAAGAGTCCATGCTGCATGACATCCCACAATGCTTTGCATTTCTTAAACCAGTGGTCCCCAACCAGCCTCAGAGTAGTCATTTCTACAGGAAAGGCGTTCATCACTTGCTGTCACCACAGAGCTTTCTAACAACATCATGCTTAAATTCTTTGCTCTGGCTTCTGAAAGAGGAGCAGAGTTTCAGGGTAGAGTCTCACTCAAATGGAGAGGAGTTATGAGAAAGAGCCTACAAATACTGAGCAGTATTTAAACAGCAGATTAGGTGACATATAAATTCCATAAATCATATGTACTATTTGTATGGTAAGAATGAGGTTGCCTTTTAGCTACCCTTTAGGGGACAACCGAATCACTCTTCTCACCCAACAAAAAATTCCATAGGTCCCTACTTTGTAATCTCATTTTTTAAATTGAATCAAAACATTAGAAAATATATATTCCCTAGGATTTGAACACCTTTGTATTCCCGTTCACCCCAGTAGATTTCTACTTATGGTCACCTCGGGAATAGAGGTGGGAAGCACTGCGTTCCCACACGGTTCTGCAGCTGTGTCCCCCCAGCAGGAGGACCCTCCCACAGCCTTTCTACCTATCAGCCTGCTGCCCAAACGCCAATGATTTGGTTTTGCATATCACCATCTGAAAGAAATACGTTCATTGGCACCTGGCTTACAAATTCAACCGGTAGATATTTCCTCCACATTATTTGATAAAATGTCAAGTGCCTGAAAATGAAGAAAAGGCACTGAGATATTTGGAAGCAGGGTCCCATTTAGGAATGGTTTATGCTTAATGCCAAATCGAAAATTTAAAAAAAAAAATACTCGGCAAAACACATGATTAGGTTAGGACAAGTTGTGCTACTGCATTCGCAGTACCGAAGGGAGGAACACTGATAATTAAATGGCTGGGTAGAGTCATGCAGTAGGAAGGTGGTCGTGAACTGTTAGGCAGAAACGAGCAACTGCTTGCCTGCGGCTCTTTGGAAGGCCATTCTGTGCTTCAGTTCATCCCCTGGGGCTGACAGCCATCTGGGTGGAGGAAGCCCACAGAAGACAGAACTTGTCGGTACTTCCAGCCCAACCCCCACGAGTTTTCAAGTTTAGATGTTCAGGGATCCATTCTCTTTTCCTGTGGTTCAGTTCCTGACTACTGGGTGTATGCGGCCAGCGCCAACCTCAGAAACGGGAGCTGTTTCAGAATATAGAGATGTTGTTATAAATTAATCTGTTCTCCAAATTAAGAGACTCTCAGAAGGAAATCAAATTGATAACAGAGTAAGTAACTAGGCAAGGGCAAACCCTAAATATGTGCCATCCAAAAAAATCATTGGAACTGGTTTTTTGAAAAATAACATAAAAATTTTAACAGGCCACTAAGAGTACTTCTGATGCAAACAATTTTCTCTACTTACAGTGTTATTAAATCGTTTGATCAAATGTTCAAGCAAAAGTCTGAAATCTAGTTTCCTGTTATTATACCAGTAAATAAAAGTAAGCTTTGAAATTCTAAAGAGTTATACTCTCTTGTATTGTTGATCTTTTGAATTAGTTAATTAATTGCTAGAGAAAGGATTTGGGCAGCAAAAGGTCCAACTCAAAAAGCCACGTCTTTTTTTCTAAGCACAGATATTCAGCCTCTCATTTCTGTATCTTAGAGTCAACAACATACTCATATATACTATTACTTCACAGCTTGGGCATAGCTCAGAGTTTAAAGTGGTTGCCTAGCATGTTCAAGACCCTGTGTTTGATTCCCCAGCACCATATTAAAAAAATAAAATTATCTGAATGTGGTAGCACATGCCTATGATCCCAGCACTCCAGAAGCTGAGGCAGAAGTGTTATTATAGCTTGAGGTAGCTAGCATGGACTAGCATGGACTACAGAGTGAGAACTTGTGTCAAAACAAAACTATAACTATAACTATAACTATATATATATATATATATATATATATATATATATATATATATTCAATCTTCTCAAGAAATAGATAACCCAGTACTGTCCTGAGTCTTGATGTATACTTATGAAATTGTTACAGCAACCAATGAGTACATATTAATTTTTAAAAAGAAGTTATACCCATTTTTCAGACAAGAATATAGAAAACAGAGGTGCACACAAGTAGTTTGTTCATGATTCCGCATCATATGAGCAATGGAATGGTAATTCAGCCACAGGGTCCTATTCTAGATATTGTGCATGTGACCACAACTCTATTTCCTCTTGCCATCTCTGGTCATTTTATATTGTATATCAACTTACTCATCTCTCTGTTTTATAGTTAACAAATGCAACACATGAATAACAAAATGAGCTTTGATCACGTGTATGATAATACCTGCAAATACCTTCCAAACCTGTTTTCTCTGTCTACAAAAGTCATGTATAAAATGAAAGAAAATTTTTGTGAGTGTAGACATTGCTTTGCAAAGTTGTATTTCCATACCTCATTTTAAGGAGAGGACATAGTATGGAAAGGGACTTCTTTTCTCTGCTGGTCTCAATTACCATTCCATCGAAACCTTGTAGGGGTGTCTCTGCTCCTAAATGCAGCAGTGACCCCTCTAGACAGCAAAGGTAGCAATATTGTCATCAAAAACAGGAAAATGTATTACGTTTGTCTTAACAGTTGGTTATAAAGAGGCACAGTAGAAAAAAGAAGGCAAGGATCTGTTATAATGCCAGTACATTAACACTTTCTCACTTTGAAACCACTATTATTTGAGACATATGTTCCCAAGCTGTCTTGAAAATCTCTCCTGTGTGGCTCCCATGTCTACAGGGCTCGCCAGCTGGAGACACACTGAAGTGCAGTAGCACCAGTCGCCAACTGGTGATGCCAGGAGGCTCCACCTGTCCTTTCTCCCCTGCCCTATTTCTCGGGTGATATAGTACATGACAGATGACCCTATGTCCTGGTGATGAGAGAGAAGAATGTGTATGAAATGCAAAGTGCCGTGGTGACACAGAGCACCAGGGAGTACATGTAGGTTAGAGTGGGAATGCATAGTGTGACACGTGCTGTTGATAAGACTATAGTTTATCTCTCAATTATTGTATCAATCATTTCACGTAAACTTATATTGATAGCAAACACTATGGAAATGATAATAAATAAAGCAGAAGACAACAGGAAGCCTCCCCAGAAGGAAATCTAGCCATCTGGTGACCCCGGTACTCAGCGGTGGAGATGTAAATGTCAACACCTGTCTTCCAACCTGCATCACATATATATTTTAACCAGCAGCTCAGTAGGTGCCTGGATCTTTTCTTGATTGTCCCAGAAGCTCGATGCGGGTAGTGACACAGAGCCGTGCTCCACTGAATGGAAGTGACTGCTCCCTCGTGGGATAAAGCCACACAGGGGACACAGGACTGAATCAAATGGTAAGGGTGTACTATGTTCCATGCTTGGTGTGATCATGTTGCAACAGAATGCCAAGTTTAATAATAAAGAGAGAAATTATGCCTCTGAATTGCTGTGTATCACATACCAGGGTCTGATTTTATTCCCTCTAGTAAGAAGAGCCATCAGGAATAGCAGCTGCAACTGGAGTTGCCAGAAATTAAACTTACAACACTCCACTGGATGTAGGAAACGCACAAACCAAAGACATGTGCGACCACTAAAATACACAAGCTGGAAACTTATGTTGTCCTGACTCAGGAAAATGGTTATTCCTAGAGGGATAATAATGAGAAGAGAAGGGGAACACCTCTGACAAATGTATTTAAAAGCTGCAATGTTGCCAGCCAGACTAGCACATAGTTATAATCCCAGAACTCTGGGAGGCAGGCGGATGCCAAATTCAGGCCCAGTCTGGGCAACTTGTGAGCTTAGCAAAACCCTTTCTCAAAATACATTTTTTAAAAAAAAATTAAAAGGACAGAAAATGTAGCTCAGTACAAAGGCCCTGGATTTAGTAACACACACGCACACACGCGCACACACACACACACACACACACACACACACACACCAATCCTCTCACCCTCCACCCTACCCTTTGTAGTACTACTAACACCCCTTCTCTGCATGTTACCACAGTTGCAATAGGTATTATTCATAGTCTGCACATCAAATATAAATTCTAGGAGGACAGAATTCCTAGGGTATTTGAGCATAAATTATTCTAAGAATCTAAAAACCTCTTAAGCCACAATAACCATATAAATCTTTGTGGAAGAAATGTCCAGTTTTCATTTCTGTGGGTTTGATGCATTTTTCTCATTTTTTCAGATTTTCTCGGGTTTTTAGATGCCTATGTGAGAGTATTTCTGACCCATTTTGCTGTGTACTCTTTCTTATATCTTTCTTTACTGCTGAAAAAACTGTTTTTAATGAATTTTCAAGTGTTACCTCCCCCGTGTCAGTGTCTTGATTTTGACAAGTGCGTTTTCCACACCCATGGTCTCCAGTTAGCTCTTCCTGTCTGTTCTTACGTTTCGTTTGCTATCGTTGCTCCTGTTCCTAAGATGATGCAGTATTTATTTTAGTCTACTTCATTGCATCTAATCCGTTTGGACTCATTCTTTGGCATGAGCTCTTCTCCTTGCTGTGTTTTCCCAATAGTACTTTGAAAACATCACATCAGTTATTTATTTTTTACTGTGAGTTGCTTTTACTTCCTGAGAATTATTAAGGGTTAGTCTCTAGGACAGCTACTGCTTTTCTCCATATGTTAGTGTGATCCTGTGCTCATTTGCCTACTCTTTCTAGAACTTTCTGAGTTTTTGCATGAGGAAGGAAGCCAGTATGTTGGGCTTACTTAGATTTGGGAATGGGAGCTAAAATTAATCTCCAAAACTATTGCTTATTTCTGGAAAGCTACTTGTTTCAGAATATAACAAGGTACCTTCCAGTTCTTCACCACTAAAAGCAATAGGTATTTTTGTACATATCTTTTTACAAAACATATGAAAATTTTCTTGGATTTAGAAGCAAAAACAGTATTGTTGGACCAGCATGTGTGTGTACACTCTGCTGTAACTGCAAATTATTAGATTGCTCTGTGACCCTACAATACTTCCTGTAGTTCAAGAGAATTCCTACATCTACATATCCATGTCAATATTTGTTATTAGCCATGTATTAAAATTTTGCAAGTCTGAGGCAGAGTCAAGATGAGAAGCGAGTAGGATTGCTCCAACAGTAGCTCCACGTGAATTCAGGTTGGAATGTAAGATTCAGTGAAGGAAGTTCCTCAACCTTGTGGCTTAGGAAGGCAGAGGATCTGCCAGATCTGAGTGGTGACTACAGAACCGGTGGAGCCAGCCAGGTGAGCAGCCCAAACAGGGAACAGAGTAGAGCCTGGCTGGCCTGGAGGGCAGTGTCAGAGGCTGAAGTGGGCAGACATGCCCAGGCAGCATATGGGTCATGAGCAGCAAGTGTCGTAGGAAAACTATGGCCAGGACAGTGACTTGGGAGGTGCTGGGTCATCAAGCTTGTATCCATGCATCACAAAACCGAAAGGACTTTCCCCTCAGTGTGCCAGAATGCTGAGTCATTCAGCTGCAGAAATAAGGAAAACCCTACCTACTGCTGCAAGTCCTCAGCACTTAGGGACTAAGGACAAGAGTGTAGTGCGTAGAGTGTAGGGGTCCCAGTGCATGGCTTATTAGGCGTGCCCAGACAGACAATTTATACGTGCATATTTGAGCGCCTTTGGAAATAGGGCCATCTGCCCTGCTCAGCCCAACCTCACAGGGGTTAAAAGAAAGTCATCAGAGTGGCACATCTTTGCAGACTTAGACACAGGTGAATAGAACCTTGGTCACACCCTCTCTATCAAGCAACAAGATCAAAGGTCTTGGTTATAGAAATTACCCATTCAAATAACACAGGAAAACAATTTTGAGGGGACTTTGGGCTGAGTTCATTTTTTTAATAGTTATATTTTTAGGGCCTTAATTTGTGGGGGTTTATTTCTCTTTTTCCTCTTTCTTCTTTTTCTGTTCCCCTATTTCTTTCTGTTTTTTGTTGCTGTCTGTTAGCTTCTGCACAATGATACTCTTTCTCACTGAAGTAGCTCGTTATGCCTTTGCAAAAAGCCTTTCTGGAATCTGGAACATATTGTCTCTACGTCCTCACCCATATTTCTCCTTGTTTCTTTTTAGCTGTTTGTTTGTTTGTTTTTGCTTAAGCGTTTCAGCCTTCTTCTGGGATTGGAGCTCTGTCTTAACTTCCTCTATCCCGTATACACTCTCACATTTTCTATCAAACTTCCAATGCTCATTCTCCATCTCAGTCTGCTCTTGCTCTACTCCTAGCACTCTTATCAATAGTGTTGTTAAATATAGATAACTCACAGTTAAATGGTTTAGCCTCCTTGGAACCAACGATTTAAAACTATTTAGTTAAATACAGAACATTAAGAGAGATTTTTATCTGTATTTTCAAAAAATAGTGTTGCCTTTAACAAACTCATCTAACAAATTACTAGACAATCTGTACAGATGCTTCCATTAATAATATAGTTCACATTTTTAATGTTAAGAAAGGAATGCTTGTTGGAGCTAATAACTATTATAATGACAATATCCAGTATATATTACTTTTTATCATTGATACTGACATCTGCACCACAGTTAAAAGGGAGGTAGCAGTTGGAATTTATTAAGGACTGATAATTTCTGGTCATTCAGGTTTAAGGATTGAGAACTTCTGGTGGTTTATTATATGCAGAAAAAAATGTCATTTAAAATGAAGAAGTTAAAAATTTTCATGGTAAGGAAAACCAAAGAAATTTATGACAATTAGACCAGCGTTACAGAAAATATTTAATAGACTCTTGGACAGAGATAGGGAGACTAACTGCACAAAAGATCCCAGAGAAAAGGAAGCAATAGTGTATCCAACAATACTGTAGATCAAATAACCAATCAGCATCACAATGATGGCAGGATGTAGCAAATATACCACTACGATAATGCTCAATGTTACTAGTTGCAGTTCTTTTTTCAGAAGACAGACTGGTAGAGACAGTTAAAACACAAAAAAACAAAATTTGTTGTTCGCAAGAACACAAAGAAATATAAAGAAATATGTAGACTGAAAATAAAGGATGAAAATCAATATTTTATGCAATCAGAACCAGAAAACAAAAAGGGGTAGCTCCACTATTCTCAGACACAGCAAATTTCAAGCCAAAAGAAATCAGAAGAGACCGAGATGGACATTGGACACTGGTAAGGGAACAATTCAACAGGAACAAATCACAATTATCAGTATATACACACCCAACATCAGAACACCCAAGTCTATAGAACAAAAATTGCTGGACGTGAGAGGACAAATAGGCTCCAGTACAGTTATTGTAGGGGACATCAATACCCCACCATCATAGATAGACAGGTCAACTAGACAAAAAGCTAACAAAGAAATACTAGAGTTAAACCTTGCTATGGAAAAAAATGGATTTAACTGATGTTTACAAATTGTTCCATCCAACATCAAAAGAATACCCTTTTTTCTCAGCAGCACATGTCATTTCCCAAAATAGACCATTTCATAAACAATAGGCATGTTTAAATAAATGTAAAGGAAGCAAAGTAAGCCCTTGTATACTTTCAGGTCTTAGCAAAATAAAATTAGAAACCAGTAGCAAAACTAAGAAAAATATGCAAATACATGGAGACTAAATGATATATTATTGAACAAACAATCAGTCACAGAAGAAACCAGGGAAGAAATTAAAAACTTCCTAGAGTCAAATGACCATGGGAGCACATCATACCAGAACCTATAGCACACAATGAAAGCACACAGTACTAAGAGGAAAATGTATAGATATGAATGCACACATTAAAATAACAGAGCAATCCTAAATAAATAACATAATGATGCACCTGAAAGTCCTAGAGAAATAAGAGCAATCTAAATCAAAAAATTAGTCAAAGAAAAGAAATTACAAAAATCAAATCAATAATCAATAAAGTTAAAAATATAAAAGATCAATGAATAATGAATTGAAAAGTTGGTTCTTCAAAAGAATAAGTAAAATTGACAAGCCTCTGGCTAAACTAACCAAAAGAAGGAAAGAAAAATGTGTATTTCATGCAATTAAAAATGAAAAAGGTGAAATTACAACAGACACTGCTGGAATTCAGAGAATTACAGGGAAATATTTTGAAAACTTACACACCAACAAATTAGAGAATATGGAAGAAGTTAGCAAATTCCTAGACACATACAAGACGACAAGACTGATATAAAAACTCGGAATTGAGGCAGTAATAACATCTCTTTCTACAAAGAGAATTCTAGGACTGCACAGCTTTAGAGAAAAGTTTCCCAGTACTTCAGAGAAGAGCTATCACAAATACTTCTCAAAATGTTCCATGAAATTAAAAAATAAGGAAATTTTCCAAATTTATTTCTGGACGCCAGCATTACATTGATACTAAAACTATCTCATTGATACTAAAACTAGACAAAGGCTTAATGAGGAAAAGGAAATAAAACTAAAAATCAATCTCTGTCTTCGTTAATTTTTCATTACTGGGACAGAGTACCCAACACCCACAATTTAAAGGAGAAAATATTTATTTTAGCTAACAGTTTCAGAAGGTTTCAGTCCTTTCATGGGCAGCTGGTAATGGCAGAAGCACCTGGTGGAGGATCAGCCAAGAAAATAGCAGTTCACAGCGAGGCACACAGAAACCAAGTCAGGAATAAAGGGCAGCGCTGGCGTACTCCTTTCCAGGTCACATCCCAACGGTCTTTCCTTTTTGGATCGAGCCTCAGTGTTCCTCCTCTTCCAGGTTATGTCCCAGTGACCCATTGCTTCCTGATCACATGACATGTAGTCTACCACACAGCTATAATCGAACACATATCAGTAATCCACCACACACATGTAACCCAAAACATGCTCATAACACATAATGTTCAAATAAATGAGGCTTTTGTGGGACATTCCAGACCCAAACCATAACTTTCCCTAGCGAACATAGATGAAAAATCCTCAATAAGATACTGACGTACAGAACTCAAGAAATTATTAAGAACATCACTCACCATGAACAAGTTGGCTTCATCCAGGGATGTAGGAATGGTTCAACATATGTAAATCAGTCAACGTAATGTATGACATAAATAAAGGCAAGAGCAACAATCACATTATCATCTAAACGATGCCAAAAAAAAGTCTTTAACAGAATCCAGTTGAAGGAAATTTGCCTCAAACTGACAAATGCCATCTATGCCAAATCTACTGCCAACATTACACTAAGTGAGGGAAATCGAAAGCATTTTTTCTTAAGTCAGGAATGAGGTAAGGCTGTCTACTCTCACCATTTCTATTCAATAAAATACTCAAAACCCTAGCCAGACCAATCAAGCAAGATAATGAAACAAAGGTAACACGTAAGGAAGAATTTAAATTATCCTTACTTGCAGATATTATGGTTTGGATCTGTAGTGTCTCCCAAAAGCCTCATGTATTTGAATGTTGTGGGTTACCTATGGATACCATGTGGTGTTGCGACATTGGGCCTGACTGAAAGGGGAGGATGCTTGGAGCTTGACCCGGAGGAGTGTGTACTGGTTCTACCGTTCCTTGTTGATTTGGCTTCCCCTTCTGCCATTCAATGAAGAGCTTTCTGGCTGCACCCCAATCATGTGTGTTCACCATTGCTGCCCATGTACAAACTGTGACCTTCTAAAACTGTGAGCTAGAATAAATATTTCCTCCTTTAAGTTGTAGATGTTGAGTATTCTATTCAAACAACAAGAAAGTAATCAAGACAGAAATCAGTACCAAGCGTGCATCATTGCTGTGACTTCACCTGATCATATGGATTGGAAATATTTGAGACCATTTTTGAGAAGAATTTAGAAAGATCTAAAGATGCTGGCTGGAGGGGCCTACAATAGACTGAGGTTGATGGGAGATTCTCGTTGGAGCTCAGAAGACTGGACAACTGATACAAGTGTGGATTGTAAAGCCTGGGCTCATGACGTTTCAGATGGAAAACAGAACTTTATTGGCAATTGGTCTAGAAACAATGCATGTCATGCAGTGGTAAAAAGAATGTCAGAATGTTGCCCTTGTCCAGAGCCTGAAACTGAGAGGAAAAGCAATGGGCTACTTAATCCAGTGGAGGAAATCCCAAGGGAACCCAGTGTTCACATTACCACTTGGGAACTGTTTAAGGCTTTTAGCCAATTCTATGTGAAAAGCAAGGAAAGATGGCAGAAAAAAACCTGATACAAAATCTTTTGAGTTTTGCCAGATGGCAACGGACAGCAGAAGTGGGGCAGAAAAGCACAGGGAAGTTAAAGTAATTAACATTAATAAGAAGTGAAGTACTTGGAAGCAGGACTACAAAAAGAAAAAAAAAATGCTTGAGTTCAATTCAGAGGCCTCAGCAGCAATTGGCTAACGGGACTAGAATACTGCTCAAGCCAGAGGCATACCTTGGTGATATACACATGGTCCTGAATTTACAGGATTGCAGTGTACCAAGACTTACGGATTCATGGAGACTTCCATCCAGATTTAAGAAGAAAGGCTTGGAGGCCAGGCAGTGTGCCCCTGGGAGGGCAGGGCATGAAGTTGGAAGGGCAAAGTCTTGGGTGCAGCACAGACTCCAGAAAGTTAAAGATGCCAGAAACATGGATTGTTTACTGAGGAAAGCCATCAACTGAAAACAGAGAAAGCCCAGAGGCAATGCTATTGTGGCAGGGCCACCTAACACCTTTGGATTGCATGTCTTGACACAGCTTGCCTGGGATGCTGGACACAGAGCTAAGAAATGTAACAAAACTACAGGATTTGATTATTGTCCTGCTGGGTTTTATTCTTGGTTGGTCTGACTGTTTTATGCCCTTCTATTCCTCTCGCTTGGGATGGGAATGTTTACCCTGTGCCATGGTAGATTAGTGATTAAGTTTTCTTTGATTTTCCCAGGAGTTCATAGCGAAGAGTTTGCCTCAAGTCTTAGAGGAGTTTGGACTTGGACTTTTTAGCAGGGCTGGAACTATTAAGAGTTCTGTGACTCTTAGAGAAATAAAAAATGCATTTTCATAAGGCAATGGAAGTGAGTCTTTTGGGGGCCAGGAGTGAAATGTCATGATTTGGAACTGTAGTGTCCCCCAAAAGCCTCGTGTATTTGTGGATTACCTTTGAATACCATGTGCTGTTGGGAAGTGAGGCCTGACTGAAATGGGTAGATGCTTAGGGCTTGACCTGGAAGGATGTGTGCTGGTTCTGTCTTTCCTTACTGACTTGACGTCCCTACCTGAGATGTGTGTTCACCGTTGCTGGCTGCCCATGTATGGACTCCGACTTTCAGAAACTGTGAGCTAAAATAAACCCTTCCTTCCTTAAGTTGTGGGTATTATGTATTCTGTCTCAGCAATAAGAAAGTAACTAAGGCAGCAGATGACATGATTATGTACATAAAGTGCTACCAAAATGCTACCCAGATAATTTTAGAACTAATTAACAAATTCACCCAGGTTACAAGATACAAAATTAACACAAAAATCAATAACATTTCCCTACACTAACAATGAAATCACTGAGAAAGAGCTAAGAAGAATTCCATTTTCAATAGCTCCTCAAAAAATTAAATATCTAGGAATAATCCTAACCAAGGAAGCGAAGGACCTCTATACAGAAAAGCACACTACTCTGAAAAAAGAAATTGAATAGGACTTAAGAAAATGGATCAGCATCTACTGTTCCTGGATAGGCAGGACTAATATCAAAATGGCGATATTGACAAAACTGATACACAGAACCAATGCAATTTCTATCAAAATATCAACAACATTTTTTTACAGGCCTTGAAAAAAATCTAAAATTCATCTGAAGCCAAAAGAGAACCAGAATAGCCAAAGCAATCCTGAACAACAAAACAAAAGCAGGTGGCATCACAATTTCAGACATCTAGTTCAGACAAAACAACAGTGATTAAAAAATATGTCATTGGCACAAAAATAGAAAGGTCAACAAATGGAACAGAATTGAGGATGCAGAGACAACCTCAAGCACCCCCAGCTATCTGATATTTGACAAAAGGGCCAAACACTGGAGAAACGATAGCCTCTTAAATCTATAGTGCTGGCAGAGCTGGTTATCCACATGTAAAAGAATGAAGCTAGATCCACACTCATCACCACATACTAAAATCAAATAAATATAGAGCAAAGACCTAGATATTAAGACAGAAAACTGAACCTTCCAGAGGACAAAAAAACTCCTAAAGGCATAGGCATGGGTGAAGACTTTCTCAATAAGATGCCTAATCCAAAAGAAATAAACAGGATTATATCAAATTAAAAAGCTATGCACAGCAGACAAAATGAGCAGAAACACTGATAAAGAACGGACAAAATGGGAAAAAGTTTTGCCACCTACATTTTAGGCAGGGAGCTAATAACTAGAATATACAAGGAATTGAAAAATAGATCATAGATCCCTCAAAATCAAAGACCTGATTAAAAATAGGCAATTGAAATGAATAAATAGTCCTCAATAGAAGTACAACCGGCCAGCAAATACATTAAAAAAATGTTCAACACCCTTAGTCATTAGAGAAATGGAAGTCAAAATAATACTAAGATGCCATCTTACCCCAGTAACACTGGATCTATCAAGAATTCAAAAAGCAATAGATGCTGGTGAGGACGCAGGAGAAAAAAAAAACTTTTACATTTGCTGGTGGGACTGTACACTGGTACAACCACTATGGGAAGCAGTATTTACTTAACAATAGCTAGATGATGGATGATGCCAAAATATCTATCAACAGACCAATAGATACATAAAATGTGGTATATGTTTACAAGGGAAGACACAAAAACAGACAGATTTGAGTCATCTGTAGGTAAATGGATACAATTTTAGACCATCATGCTTAATGGAGCGAATCAAACTCAGAAGGTTAAACATCACATGCTTTCTCTGATATGAAAAGCCCACAGTATAAACAAATTAGAGTCAAATGAGTGAGACGTTGGGAGCCAAGGGTGAACAGGAAGGGGGTGGATGGAAAAAACAGGATAGGGGAAAGGAATGGAAACTTGGTATGATATACATATATGTCAAATTCTCAAGTTTACTGCAACCACTATTACTGTATATATATATATATATATATATATATATATATATATATATATATATATATATGGGAAAATAAAATATAATGTTGTATGTCTAACATCATAAGTGATCATTCTTTATTTCAGTTTTTACATATTTGATTAGCAGCAATGTTAAACAGCCTTAATATGCCTCTATCACTTCATGACTAAAAGAGTCTAGGGAATTCCTTTGCCCTCGGTGCTACAAGCAGTGGAGTGGAAAGTTCCAGGAGTAAGGGCAGCACTAGCATTAGACACAGGAAGTGCAGAACACAAGAGATAGTTTGTGAGACTTACCTTTTCTGTGACAACCAAAAATTGAAAGCTTAGCTGCTAAGTATGCAAAACACATCTGCATCAAGGGTCTTCCTAAAACTATGCTTCCAGAGCCACACTATGACCTTCGTGTAGTGTTCAAGAATCTGGCAAGATAGTATTATTTTTCTTGGTATTATGGGACTGCTAAAATCTATAAAAAAGTCAATGCAACTTATAGTAAGAATAACATATACTACCCAGGTTAAGCATAAAAAAGAAAATAGAAATGGGAGGCCTTGGGAGGAAGACAGCCACAATTTGGAATTCGATGTTTCTTCGATCACTTCTCAGCCCTTTAGCTAAGATCAAGTGTGGATTCTCCTTCAATTTTGTAAAAATAGGAAGTCAAAATTGTCCAGGTAGAGACAGTTGAATATCGTGTATTGATCACATATTGATGGTATGATGTATTTCTAATGAAAGATATAAAACAAGAGCAAGTAAAGGGAGAAACAGGAAGTGTGTGATTATAAGTCACTCTGACATAGCGGGATTTGGCATCTTTAAAAGGAATGAGTGAACGTATGTAGTAAAAGAATTATCCATTAAAGACTCTAACATATCAGTAAGCATCCCCCCACTCTTCTTCCCGCGTTCTTTATTCTCTTCAACGGACTAGGCCAGTAAGTGTACCATGTACAAAGTTTGTGACTTTTCCCTTACAGATGAGATTAGCAAAAAATCTATATGGCTTTTCTCTACCTAATAATACCAACCAATGTTTTTTTTAACATTTTGCTAGGACCACTAATAGGCTCATGAATTTTGCCCAGGAGACCCTGAAAGAGTTATGAACGGAAAATTAATGTATTTAACTTCTAGGACATTCTGTGCCAGAGGCTAATAGCTCACTCTGTAGTCTGAGATGAGAGATGCGAATCTCACCTCAAATTATGCCCGACCATATTATCCAGCATAATCTATTCAAAATTCAGCAATAAAATCAAATGATAACATTAAATCCCTCTAAAAATAATTTCAATGTTACATAGGTGCCTCAAATTTGCAAGTAAACTATTCCTACTCTGAAATTCTCAGGAGGAATTTAAAGTTCAAAATGAAATCCATTTGAAAATTAACATTTACAGTTATTAAAATGCAGAGGAATTACAGTCAGAAGTGAAATGCTCTTGGCCTTCTGAGATAAAGCCCAAATGAATTATATACTGATTTCTGCCTCCGTAGATTTTAATGCTGCTCTGTCCCACCAGTAGGTGTTATGTGGCTTGATGAAGGGGGGGTCTCTGAGCAGCTGCAAACAGGCCATCCTGACTGCAACAGGCTCCGACCTTCTGTCTGCAGAATGCCACATCTCTCAGGAAACTTTCCATTCAGTCGTCACATTTCCCCAAATTCAGCTTACCTGACCTGAACCGGGGAGAGCTAAGAAGGGGATCAGGACATGCCACTTCCAAGTACAACACTTTCACATAAAGATTCTTTTGAGCTAAAGGCAACTGAGAATTAAGAGATGCAGAAAGAATTCTCTGCTTTCTTCGCATTTGCTCAAAAGCAAAGTACCCACCTCCCTCACCCTCGACCTTCCCCACACCGGGAAGCAGAGAGCACCTTGTCTCACCAAAGACGGGAAGTCAATACTGAGGAGAGTTACATTTTACATAATGGTAGGATAAAGTTTGATACAAATTGACACTAGTAAAAGGAGTGTGTATGCTTCTAAGCCATTTGAGCAGAGATGCATGTTCATGTATCAAGTGAAATTAAAATAGTTATTGCGCTGCTGCCTCATCCCCTCTAGCCTTCCAATCACCATCTTCCATGCCTGCCATTTCTTCACAATGGGGATGTTACATCAACAAGATCGTACAGTCTGTGGCCTTTGAGATTGGATGGTTTCACTAGCCAGGATTTTCTTAAGACCCACCCAAGTTATGCTGTTCCCTTTGGCCCTGAATAGCACGCCATGCTGAGTGTGTCAAACCTCTCCCTGCGCAAAAGAGAATCCTCTTTCTTTCCCTCATTCCATAAGTCAACATGTGGACGCAGATGCAATTAATCTCTGCCCTCTGATGTTGAAAACATTGGCCCAATGTTGTCTTTGATCTTTTTCTAAGGAGATACAAGTATTTATTTCATTTATTGGTACTGAATATTTTGAGGGAAGAACCATGTGAAATTGCCAGTATTTAACCATTGAACTTATGACGGTGGCTTTTCAAGTGGTTGGCCTGCTGTTTTGGTGTATGGAGATGGTCTGGACTTTCACCTCCCTCAGCCTTTTCCTCCAGGGAGAATGGTGGTGTTTGGTTGGAGTAGCACGGTCTGATCCTTGCAGATGCCCTTAACTCCTGTGACTGTTCAAGTGAACCCTAAGTGCACAGCACTCCTACTCATTTAGGCTTGTGGAAAAGTTGCAGTAATAGCCAGAAGTGAAGGTCCACATGTTGACATACGGAATGTGGGAAAGAAAGAAGATTCTCTTTTGCGTAGGGAGAGGATGAGTATTAACTTTTGTTATATTTCTCATTCTAGAGGGCTTTATTTAACTAACCTAGCAAAAGGACCCTAGAACTGCTTTTTGGGGGTGAAGGGGAAGGAGTGGGTGCTGGAAATCAAACCCCTGGGCCTTTGCACTGAACTACATCCCAAAACATTTTTATTGTTATTTTAATTTTAATTTTGAGACAGAGTCTACTAAGTCGCAAAATTGCTCAAATTGGCTTGGACTTGGAATTACAACACTCAACAGTCCTGAGATTACAGGCCTGCATCACCAGGCCAGGTTTATACTTCTCTCTCTCTCTCTCTCTCTCTCTCTCTCTTTCTCTCTCTCTCTCTCAAACTTTTAAACACAATCTTTTGGAAAGTCCTAGGAGCAAGAGAGATCTGCTCTGTGGTCAGCACCATGAGACATTGTGTTCAAAACAGGATTTTTGGAAACCTCCTCACTTCTCCTCCCTGCAGTCTTCCATATCTCAGGTGACA
Organism: Ctenodactylus gundi; assembly: GCA_004027205.1. NCBI lineage: Eukaryota > Metazoa > Chordata > Mammalia > Rodentia > Ctenodactylidae > Ctenodactylus > Ctenodactylus gundi. The sequence goes on along the minus strand of PVKB01004216.1, from coordinate 132,680 downwards.
GTACAAGTTGGCGACGCTATGAATTCAGGAACCGACTTTGGTTTCTGTTGTTCTCTCTTCCTCCACATCTCACCATCAGCAAATCCTGTTAGGTCTTTCTTTAGAGCTTATGCAGAACTGCCTGCTTCTTTCTATATAACCAAACTCCCCATAGAGCACACCATGTTTTTCTGTGGCCTACTGACTTCCTAGGTGGCTCCATGCTAGTACTGACATGCATTTCCAACCCATTCCCCACACAACCAGCATGTTCTGTACAAGATATGAATTAGATAAAGATTGTTTCTCTCCCTAAAAACATGGTAGCTGATACTAAAGATGGAATAAGAGATCTTCACAGATTTAGGAAAATCCCATTGGTAGATTACATAATTCTCAGATGACTGTGGAGACATGCTTACTTGGAGAAGCTTCCTATAATAATCATTGTCTTGCTATTTGTCGTGAGCACTCCGTAAGAGGAGACAGACGGGACAGAGGCAGATGAATTTACCTTGGAAATGTTCTTTATTCACACAACAATCAATCAATCCAATTCACTAATCAAACCACAATAAATCGATCAATTAATTAATTAAGCAGGAAAGCAAGTGTTGTTCTGCCTCAAACCTATTCCTGTCCTGGGTCCCTTATGCTCACCCTGTGACGTGTTCTTGACTACCGGTGACACAGCCGACCCGCGTATGAACTTGTCCAGGGCTTGCCAGTCTGTGGCTGGATCAGGACCCGCTGATAGCTGCCCGGCTGGACGGTCACTCCTTCTCCAGGGGGTCTCGCTCTCGGGACGCGAGGAGGCTGGGGACAAGGAGCAAGACGCGTATCCTGCGTTCAGAGTCTGTGACTCCTACCTGGGCCCTGAGCTGAAGACCAGGACGGTTCATGTACTATTTTTATGCCCGCAAGCTAAGGATAGTGATTGTATCGGGGTCCACACGCAGGTGGACAGGGGTTCTGGTTATCAATCATGGGGCTTCTGGTTATCAATCATGGGGTTCTGGTTATCGATCATACCAGGGCTTTGTCCGCAGGTTACAGATAGCGATTTCATCACACGGGGTCCACACACAGGTGCCTCACAACTTATCAGTATCATACAGCGCTTTAGGCAGTTTCCAGCAATTTACTTTATTGCACTTAACATGGGTTTGCTTTCTCTTTGTGGTCCTCATGCCATTCATACCACGCCTTCAAGTCTGCTCTCCACATTCTACCTGTGCTCCAGGCACTATTTATAAAATTATCACTACAATGTGATCAGCTAATTTGGAAAAGTATGAAGTTTTTCTTTGACTTTGGGTCATTCCTTGGGTCCTAGAAGACATTCAGATCAAAATTACCTTCAGCTTCTTCCTCATAGACCAAAAAGGAGTCTGTGTAATCCCAAATATATCCTACTATTCTTGGATTACTTCCTGCCGTCAAGGAGAAAAGTTAATATGTAAACTTAAAGAAAAAGCTAGGTGATTTCTCAAGGTAAACCTCACTGATGGGATTTGTTGAGCTGGCTTATGTCTAGCACATTAAAGGCACTATGCAAGCCTCATCTTCTTGCTAGTGTTTCACTGACAGGAGCCCAAATTACTTTGTGAGAAATGCTGAATTGGTTTGGCTCCGCTTTCTGTTGGTCAGATTAACCAACCTACCCAACAGTATGGCATATATGTTGAAAAACTCTGGAAAACAGTGGAATCTGAGAATATCTGAGGACTGTGCTTAAAGGCCCGGTTTTGGCTCTTTAAAGATAGCTAGTCATGGTCCTTTGCTATTTAGAGTAAGGGAAAAGAAGTAGCTGTCTTTATTCCTCACATAAAATGCTAATGATTCTTACATTCCTCTTGTCCCTCTCAGCCTTCAACTAAGCAGTCAACTTTTCCATAAAAATGTCTCCTGGACAAGATGTGTTGGAAAGAAGTAAATGTTTCGCAAGATCCCCAGCTTTCTTCCCCATAAAAGGAATAATCACTTTGATACCTATATCAGTTTATTGTTAAGTATTTTATGGTTTTAAACAACCTGTTATAAAATTCTGCAGAGAAGAAATTCACCCTGATGGCCCATTCCACCTAATGCCCTCTCCGTCACTACCACTTAGACGTGACACACATCTATAGCCTCCTTAGAATCACAAGCCCTAAACAGCTTCGACGAGTTACAGTGCTCATCAAACCCATGCACCTGCATCTTGCCTCAGAATCAATGAGAATGGATCATATTGGTTAAAGTGCAGAAGCCTCCTTTCTTGAGTTTGTAACGCTCTTTCCACCCAGCACAAGGCTTTGACCCCAGGGGTTTCTCCGCATCTTGGAGGGTTATTGTCAGGGATTGTCGTGAATGCATATTCCCCAGGGAGTCTACTTTTCTGCTCAACTAAATCCACAGAGGTCCTTTGTAGTCAATTTGTATTCATCCTGTGTTATTACTCTCATAATGTGCAGACAGAAGCCAAGAATGAGAGGTCAAGATCTTTAAATCACAGGCATAGCAAATGAGAGACCAAGGCAGTCAGCCCAGATTATTTACTCCCTGTCATGGTTTTCCTCTACAGGGTGACAGCGTGTGTGTGTGTGTGTGTGTGTGTGTGTGTGTGTGTGTGTGTGTGTGGTATAATTTTGTCTCAAAACCTAGACTTAGTAAATTCAGTTTATTCTCAAGAATCAAGAAGCACACCAAAAGAAAGCTTCACTGACTGAGGCTTACGGCATAGTACTCCCTTTAACAAGAAATAAGTCATGTTAACAAAAAAGAGTAGAAAGGAAGAACTGTACAATTCAAAACTGGAGGCAAACAGCTTATAATGGTTTTGATGTAACTGACCAAAAATGATGATCTAAAAGTCATCAAATTCCTTACAGTCGCATACAGTTCTAATATTGCTCCTTTTAATAGATAAGAGCAGCAGCTCTAATTGCAAAGAAAAGTGGTCACCACAGCAGGAGCCAGAGTACTCGTGGAAAATAATAAACGTGAGAACACAGCAGTTAGTGAATTTTCTGATATTGTTTCAAAGCCAATACTAGAATAATAGGATAAATTCTAGAAAATTGCTACCAGTCTTGACCAACTTCGTTTTGGTCTTCCAAAATGGAATTTCTTACTGAAATCTGTGATAGACCAGCTATATTTCTAAAATATAGTGATGGCAAAGCAGTGAAGGTTTACTTCTTAGGGGAATCTTGTATCCAAAGGTCTCAGGACTGGCTCAAACAGCCAAGTCATTCTCTGCCTACTCAACAGTAGCATGCTATGGATTTTTACTAAAACATCCTTTGAGTTTGTAAAGAATATAACTTTTATTTATGGTATAAGCCATTGCAATACCTTCTCTCCCATTTAAAAAATTTCCACAGTGAAGTAATAACTATAGTAAGGGCTATTGAAAAGTTTCTCAGAAAAAAATCTACCAATAAAACACATATTAGCTTTGTGAACAACAAAGTTTCTTTATTGAAAATCAATATTTTCTTGAAAAAGTGATACAATTCCATGAAAAATCAACCACTTTGGAAATTTTTATATTTTCCAATCCCAGAAAATAGCTTTAGTGTATTTCTTAGATATTTTCTTTTTTACACTACTATAGAAACTCCACAATATGGGGACAGGTTTCACCCTGACAGTGTCAATCACCTAGACTTCCTGAGACCAAGAAGGGGAGGGAAAGCAAATCTGGAAGGCGTTGTCTTTGTGATAACGGGAAGCTCTGGGCCTCTTCGACACTACAGACTTTCATTTTAGAGTATTCAATCTTACGTGTAAAACACTTTTTGTTCTTAATAAATGTGGAGCAGAAGAGTTAATTCTCTGAAGCTGACCAAGGACCCTAATCAGTCTGTTGTCATCTTAGCAAGGAACCCTTAGGAAAGCAGATGTCTGTAAAAACACAAGGCGCTAGCAACAGCATTGCTCAGCCTGAGGCAAGGCAGGAAGGAAGCACTCATGGCTCCTCCCTCTCCGCCTTTCTGCCCCACCAGCCTACCACCAGGGAAGAATGAGCCAATCGTAGGCAGCACCGTCTCTCGTTGTTTGTTTCGGTCCTGCATGTATCCACCATTAGCCATTGTCTAGTCATTGGATCTAATTTCAGAAGTTTTCTGCATATGGTTTACTGCCTGTAAGAGACTTTCCCATGGCTATTTCCCTTCTTTCCAATAAATATGGACGAGACCTCAGGTCGGTACTGCACTGTGGCCATATTCTGTCCTGGGCGTTAAGGTCCTTTGTGGCCCCTGTGGCCTGTCATAGGTCCCTGATTCGGACTTTTGAATGTTTTCATGTGTTTGGCCTTCATTAAAAAATGTGTCAAATAAACATTTTAATTTCATCAAACTACACTTATTACATGCATTCTATTCACAAGATACTGATTGATAAACTTGTTATCAGTAACTTTCTCCAAAAAAATACTCTTTTCTTTCTTTAGCAAGAAGTGAAGTCACCTGAAACTGTCTCTTATCAGACAGAGTTCTTCAGAGAAACAACAGAAAGTATAGACACACACACACACACACACACACACACACACACGCACGCACGCACGCACGCACAAAGATAGACGCTATAGAAAGATAAATGGATAAACAGACTGATGTTAAAAAAAAATAGTTCCCTGTCTTTCAAGGCCGGCAAGTCTGGAACCTAGAGGACAGGCTCTGACAGGAGAATCGAGGTGCAGGCTTGACAGCTTGACCGATTCCTTGCCACGGAAGCCTCAGTTTCTCTTCTTAAGGTCTTCCATTCATTGAAGACAGCCAACCTAAATTTGAATGCAAAGGGTAATCTTTGAGGTGAACTAAATGTAGATGATGTGCACAACAACATTTAGGGTTTGATTAAACGAGTAGATATTGTATCCTAGCCACGTTGATATTTAAAATTAGGTACTATAATCATTTAATTTTAAAAATCCAGTTCTAGCACTGACTAGTTGTAAGATTCTACACAAGTTTTTAACGTCTCTGTTCATTGCATCGGGGAAATCTTATCAATAGCCCGGAGAGCGGGCACTCGGATTTGCATGCATGTAAGGAAGCACAGCATTGCCTGCACGGTATCTCCCACAAACAGAACAGTGGGCCAGAAGACAGTTATGTGTCTATTATTCCCTTGAGTGAGAACACTCACCTTGCGATTGCCTGCCACATACTTTATTAGGGACATCTACATCAACCTTGGAGGGAAGCTAACCCACCAGTGCACAAACTAAGTAAGGAGTGAGGGCTGAAGGCACTCTGCTTCCTTCTTTCTTAAACAAAAAATTACACAAAGGAATGAAAATCAGCATATGAAACACTGCGGCACAGCTTTGTTTCCTGTGGCTCTGTTCACCATAGCCAAGACAGGAAATCAACCAAAGTGCCCAGCAAGGAGTGGATGGAAACAGAAAATGTGGTATATAGACACAATGGAATATTATTCAGCCATTAAAAATGGGATGAAGTGCTGTCACTCATAGGGACATAGATGAAAGTATTAATGAAATGTGCCAGGCACAGAAAAACCAACACCACTGTGGAAGCTGGGAAGCTTGTTTCACAGAAGTGGGGAGCGGAACAGTGGTAGCTGGAGGCTTCGGAGGACGGTGAGGAAAAAGGTGGGGGAGGTGGGTGACAGGGACCAAAGCACAGATAGATGGGAGGATCAGGGCATTCTTGTGCTCTATGGTGCCCTACGTCAACTAGAGCTCATGACAAGTTAGTGCGTGCCTGTATAAATAACCGAAAGAGAAGTGTGACGCTTCCCAACAAAGAAGTAACTAAAGGTTTAAGAAAAGAGAAACACTAACTGCCCTGACCTGATCACTGCGCAGGGTGTACATGCTGAATTACTGACCAGTCTCCTAGGGTGCTGGCCCCGCCTAGCCAATCTCATTTGAATCAATATGTTTCCCTCAATCACCGTGTTCCTACTCATCAGAACCCAGGGAGTCTCTAGAGTTCAACACCTTCAGCCACACTGCCCTCTCCTTTCTAATTCTTACCTGCCCTGCCTTGCATGGTAAAGACCCAACTCCTATTTAAACGTTACTTTCTCATATAGCATCTAATTGTCTCATCTAAGTTTTACTGTTAGATTGGCTTCTTATGATGACCAATCATTTTTCATCCTATCGCACATCCTAAGTTGCAACTGTGTATTTATATCTGTGTTCGCTTTTAATGTATAACTTTTGCTAAGCTCTATGAAGGAAAAAGTGCCACCTGTGTGCTTACCATCCAATGCCCCGTGCCTACAGAGAGTGTCTGAAGGCCCTGGATGAATATCCGCTAGCCAGCCTAGAAACAAGATGGTGTTATTTCTAGCTTCATATTGCAACCCAGCCCAAATCCACCCTGTTCTCTTCTTGCAAACACAATCCCAACTTTACCTGGGCGCCAATCTGGTAGAATTCTCTATTCCCCGCCTTGGCTTCTTCCCTTTCTCTTTCCTCTTTCTCCTAACTAGGATATGACATTTTTGAGGATATTGGCGGATAAAATTACAAGTTATCTCAAAGGTTGCCATAGATATGAAATACTGAAATCACACATAATTATAAGATAATATAAAAATATTTGCTCGGGATTAATTTGTCGTAATAGATGATGAAGTAAAAGTAATGTTATGAGAAAAATTATTCAGGCAATAAATTCAACATGTAAGATGTGTCAAAAGTTGCCACATGTAGGAAAAGTTAACATGCTTTCAGGATACCCTGTCAAAGTGTTCTGAGCTCTGGCAGCATTGTGGGACCACCATGTGTCACGGGAAAACCGAGGTGAAGTCGCATGTTCTAAAGCTCAGAGTGCAAGTGCACGTGACTGGAATATCCAGCCTTCCTCCCAATATTGCCCCTGCTTGGAGAGTGCTTGCCTCATCACTCTTGCCTCTCCCGGACCCCGCTCGGGAAGTCTTCTCCTGTGAGTGCCGGCTGCCAAGGAGTGATTCAAATACGGCGTCTGGCTGCCGCCAGGGGTCATCCGGTGGAGAGACAGGCTCGCCACACCGTCGCCATACGTCCTTCCACCTGATTTACTGGATCTGGCACGTGGGGCAAAAACCACGGCAGATAAACATTTCGAGTTAATCCGGGACGAGGCAGCTACAAAAGCACCACTAGAGACGCTCACAGAAGAGGACTTTGGGAACTGCTTCAGAAAGTGGTGAGAACGCTGAGAAAAACAGGTGGGAAGGGCTGGCAAATACTTCGAGAGGAGGAGCATTCCCTGTATTTTCTCTTTGTATGTTAGAAAGCAGAGGCACAGGAGGTTACCTGGGGAAGGTTCCGTGGCAAGCCAAGCACAGGTGTGGATTACAGTTCCGTTTCCTGCCTCTTTGGCTCCTGCTGTGTTCTAACTCCTCTCGGAGTCTGTCACTGGCTGCTGCTGTTTCTCCAGTGCAGAGGCGCCGACATTGCGCTTAGCCCATTCCTGGAAGGCGACATAAGGAGGGAGCCATCTTGTCAACCAAGACAAGCAAAAAGGGGCTCGCTTAATACGAAGAAAAGAAGAGGAGGCCGAAGTGAAAATTATGATTTCTTAGGGAAAGGTAGAGGTTATTTATTCTCCAGAACTCAGAGGATATTCAAGTTTGCTTAAGTGGAGGCATCTCTTTACAGGAAAGAGAATTAAGCTATAATATGTAGTTGTGGCTGGAAAAGAAACAAAAGTTTGTAATGTGTTCATCTAGTTGAAATGAAGAGTTTCTAATAGTCACCCAGTTTCCAGACACTCACGCAAACCCACTCTACTGGAGCAACAGCAGTGCTGGATAACTTTCCCCCAAAGAAAGATCTAATATGCCCATGGTTTTGAGACTACATCTGAAATGATGCCAGAGTTTTACGATGCATCAGAAGGAATAAAAACAACAGTGAGTGACAATGTAGTTGTGCTTCTAAAAGGGAGAGAAAGAAACCTTCTATTATACAGCAACACATTGTGCCTGCCCATAAGTGAAGTTTATAGCCATCTTACAAATAGGAAAATACTGAAAAATGTGTTAGATGCTAAGTTTATGATACAATTCACAACATCTTGAAATACAGCACACACCAAATAACTGCATATGATTCCATCATGCCTTGAGATAATGTCTGGTACAGAATATCTTTTGGTAAATATTGTTGAATAAATAAATTTCTTACCTAGCCATGAATGCATAGGAAAATGACACCTGGCTTCTTCATTGGTAACAACTATGTTCTCTTCATCTGACTGCTTTCTAAAGTTTGAAACTACCTCCATGTGACTTCCTGTAACACCGCCTTAGCCAGGCTTCATTAGGAAAGCGAGCTCTCTGCTGGTTGCTTCATGGCGAGCTAGGGCACTTCCTGCCGGGGCTGGCTTGAGAAAACGTTTGAGAACTGCAGGGTCGCAGGATGTAGAGAAGAGACTAGCACGCACGTTCTACAGAAATTAGGAACTGCAGAAAGCGACAAAAGCTGCCGCTGCGGGAGGTGCCACCTGTGTGGCACCCTGGCTTGCAGCCACGTTGGAGCCTACCTGTGTCTTCTCCCGCTGCCCAGGCCCACCTGAAGGAGCCCGGCCTGATCAGGTGCTCCACAGCTGCAGATGTCCAAGGTTCTAACTCCTGTGCACAGCCCACTCTGGCAGAACGTACACCTGCACACAGATTGAACAGCATTTGAGTGTCAACCTCAGGGGAGTCATCTATCCATCTGCCTTCAGAAGTTTTGCAGTATGTAACCGAGAAAAACAGACATAGTTATCACTCTGTTCTTATGATGAGAACTCCTCTCCCTATAGAAACATGCAAAATTTATCAAAAGACAATGGAACCAAGTGTATATACAGTTTCTATGCATATATGTGTTGTTATACTTCAAGCACCATGTTAATTTTTCTAATTAATCTTATTTCATCCTCAAATAGCCCATACATGACAAAGTACTACCATGATTCCCTTTTACTGGGAAGGAAGTTATGGCATAGGGTAGTTAAATAAAATTTACCCAAGTTGAAAGAGAAATGAGTTAGCTAAGCTAGGACTTGACCCCAGGCAGTCTGGCTCAAGTCCACATCTTTAGTTCAGCACCTGCCCATGCTCCTCCTTCCCAGTGCCAGGAGCAAGACACGGTGACACACGTGCAGAAACCATCTTGCCCAGTGAGTGGACATCGGGGAAGCTTCCCAGGGAAAAGGTGCTACTTGAAAAGTCAAGTTAACCAACTAGAAAGGAAGGTAGTGGTGGTCTGGATCTGAAGTGTCCCTCAAAAGCCTCATGTTTCTATGGATACTGTGTAGGGTTAGGAGGTGGGGCCTGGCTGGAAGGGCTGGGTGCTTGGGGTTTAACCTGGAGAGGCATATCCTGGCTCTGCCCTTTCTCCCAGTCTCTCCCTGTGCCACCATCCTGTGATGATCTCTGCTGCTGGAGCTCTGGCTCTGGCCCTGCACCCACTCCAGCCCTGTCATGAGCTTCCGCCATTTCCAGCCACCCGTATGTTAATGGACTGTGACCTTCTGAAACTGTAAGCTACAAGAAATTTTTCTTCCCTAAATTGTGGATTTCTGGTATTGAGTCAGAGTGATGAAAAAGTAACTAAGACAAGGGCTAGCCACTGCCGGAAGACAGGGAGTATATTCTGAGGCCAGAAACCCAAGAAAAAGCCCATGGGACTGGAGCAACATATGAGAGCAAAGTGGTGACAGATGAACCTGGAAGGAAGTTGTTTCCACAAGCCAGGCAATAAGCTAAACCCCTGACACATTCTTCCCAGGATATCTGGGGGTCTAGAGACAGTAGCCGAAGGATGATCATCCTAGCGCCCTGTCCCACTGTAAGGCACAGCAGGGTGAAGAATGGGCTGTGTGGCTGGGCTGGTCCTCTTCAGGTGTAGTCACATCTTACCAGTAGAAGTGGGTTCCTCGGGAATGGCACTATGCCTTCTGTAATCTTAGTATCATTAGCTCTCTGTTACTTCATAAGAATTAAAAGACACTTTTCTTTTGTTGATAACTAGCTGTTACCTTAGGGGTAGAAGAATGTAGACATGGATGGGGAGGAAGCAATGGACACTTCTCAAGCCTGAGTAATGTGAAAGGTGGCACAAAGTCACCAGAGCCATCTGAGGAGGACTGGACTGGAAGACGACACTCAGGAAGGAGGGTGGCTGGAATGAGCCTCATCTGTAACTCTAGCAATAGGAATTTCCCAGCCTGTTTGGCAAAGCATATATTTTTAGCAGATACAAGTGAAGTGTTTCTTGCTGTTTCTTCATTTGTTCGAACTCTGGGCCTTTATTCAAGAACCCATTATATATAGACCAAAGCCCTAAAGTTTAAAAAACAAAGGAGGGTATCACTATCTCAGCACTAAAGGAGACAGGGAATCACAGTACACACTGAGATTCTAAAGCACCAAGTGCCGTTAGAGTTCCCATGTACTTGCATGAGGGAAAGACGGAGGCAGCAGAGACCACGGGTGGCAGTGATGCTTGCCCTGAGGTTAGAAAGGCAGGAAAGACACTATGATTAAAGACAAGAGTTCTCATTCCAGAGAATTTCCTAGCCTAAAGGAGGCCGCAGGAGCAAACTTGGAGGTGTGCACTCACAGCATGCTTGCCACAGAGGGCACAGAGAATAAAATCCTCGAGTGGCACATATAGGTGGCTGTGGGGCACAGAAACAGGTGACAAACCGGCAACTGGCAAAACAAGGAAGACCCACCCAGAGGGCACAGACTTGCCCTGAGTACAGTGCCTCTGAGGAGGAACAACCGAGGCAAAACACTTGATGATGTCTTAAATGGATAGAACAAATGCCATTAATTGAGAAGCTAATTTGATCTTAAATCCGTTTTTTGTCATGGTTTTCAACAAAATACTTGCCAGGAAGTAATTTTACCAAAACTTTTAGAGATTGTTTTTCCTCCCATTAATTCCATTAGCTGACAGTTAATAAGATTTGAGAACTGTGATATAATAAAGTGATCCGTGAGCATCCTGAATTGGCATCCTACAGGCTCACACTCAGACCATGTGTCAGCCCTCCTCCCCGGGGATTCTCCGGGTCCTCTCTTTGCACAGATCCTTAGCTTCTATTCATCCTGTCCAGAAAACAAGCCTTTCTGCTGTCCTTTACACAAGTCTATTTTATTCAATCTAATCTGTCAACCCCAGATCCTGCTCTGGCCATTGAAAAACAGCCACTCGTGCATTTGCAGGAGATAAAAGCCCTGGAGATAAATAGACAGCATTGTTTTTGTGGCAGCTTCTGCTTAGTTTCTTTCATAATTACTTCACAAAACAGGGCTTGCCTGTTTCCTTGCCCAAAGGTTGTCCATTTATTTTTTCTGTTCTGTCAGGATTTAGCTTTGGTTTTCTTTATTTTTTTTCACTAAAATATGAGCTGAAATGTATGTATGTGCTACCAAAGTTTCAGCACCTTGCATCTGAAACTTTGGAAACTGTGGTAATCATTGTGGTGGACAATGTCATAAATTTGGTCATAATCATGACCAGGGAGAAATGTTGGAAGGAGGAGATCAACACCACACAGCTGATTCGGGCACTGGAGAACTTCCAGCAACAAGACAGCCAGTAACAACCAGACAGACAGAGGAAACAGACAAAACGATCCAGGCTGAGACCCTACGTTCTCCGTGATCCCTCACATCTGATGTGCACTTACTTTCTTGAACACTTATAAGTTAGAACACAAGGCTGTCTACATGCTGCTGCCCCAAACCTGCATCCTGGGTAAGTATAGAACACCATTCTCCCTCAACAACATGGTCTCCATGGAAACTGGAATCCTCATCATCCCCTCAAGTGGTTGCAAAATCCTAGTGCATCCCTACAGGACTTCTTCTGCCCTGAGTTTCTCCTCTTTTCATTTCCTAAACCTGGACTTGAACTCAAGGTTCTAGTCTTTCTTTCTAAACTTTTAACCAATCTCCAGGGCTCTAAACGCTCTCCTGCTAACCTAATCTACAGTGTTAATATGTGATTTTTCACAAATCACTGCCTTGATCATGTCATTCTCCTGCCCAAAACCTCGAGCTGCCGTGTTCTAGCCGGACCTGTCAAAGGCCAGCTTCTCTGCTGATGTTTGAGGCCTCACAACACGGCTCTGGCTTGCCTGCTAGGCTTACTTCTTACTGTTGTTCCCCTTGCACTCATTGGACCCTCCAAATGAAGTATTTCTCCCTTTACCTTTCTGTGTCCAAATCCCACCCATCCATTAAAGCCCTTGCCAGCATTCTTGTGGCTGCGTCCTTCTCTGGCCCTGGTCCACTCTCTCACGTTTTACGTATTTGTGCACCTGCCAGTATCTTAGCTTTTCATTGCAAGAACAACATCCCCAACATCCCCAACTTAAGGAAGGAAAGATTTATTTTAGCTCAGAGTTTCTGCGAGTCTCAGTCCAGTCATGTGTAGCTGGCAATGACAGGAAGGGTCTGGTGGAGGACAGCTGCTCATAGAATCAAAAGAGGAAGAATCCAGGGCCTCGGGAGCAGCTAAGATAGGAATTCGTATCATTTGGGGTCACACACTGTAATCTAATAACCTACCATACACCTGTCCTCCACCACACACCTATAATCCACCCCACCTAACCAGGCCCTACTTCTCGACGGCATGTGGAATTCATAGGTAATATACAACATTCAAATGCATAAGCCTTTTAGGGGATGTTCCAGATCCAAACCATAATAGTCACTGTCATGCTCCCCAAAGCCTCATGTTCCTATGGGTACTGCATAGTGTTGGGAGGTGGGGCCTGGCTGGAAGGGGCGGTGCTTGGGGCTTGACATGGAGGGGTGAATGCTGGCTCCACCCTTCCTCACCGTCTCTCTTCCACCATGCTCTAAGGATCTCTGCCCCAGGAACTTGGGTTCCAGCTCTAGCTGGGCTCCACCATGTGATTCCACCATAACTAAGATAGTCACTTTTCCTACTAGGCTTAGCTAGATAGTAACTATCAATACACCATCAAGAATACAGGTTTGAGTCAGCCACAGTGGTGCACACCTGTAGCCCAGCACTCTGTAGGACGAGGCAGGAGAACCGCAAAATTGAGGCTAGCCTGGACTACGCAGCAGAGTCTCTGCCTCAAAAATAAGAAAATGGAAAAAAAAAACTAGTTTAAGATTCCTGCCCCTAGGTCCCTTGTGCCTCTGGACAACTGTTAGATTCTTTAAGAATCATTTCCACTTTCATTATAATAGAAGCAAGAGTCGGATTCTCTGATAGAGTTAATGTGAAGATTAATAGTAATTACATATGAAATACATGGGGTCTGAGAAATAGGACAGCAGTTAAAATGCTTGCCTAGCAAGCACAAGGCCCTGAATTTGATTTCCCAGCATTATGTAAAGCCAAGTATAGCCTGTAATCCCAGCACTTGGGAGGCTGAGACAGAAGGATTATCATGAGTCCCAGGCCAGCCTGGGCTCCATAGTGAGTCAGGACAGCCTGGGCTAGAGAGCAAGACCCTGTCTCAAAAAACAAACAAAAAGAATGTGAAATACATAAAAGCATGCTTGGCATACAGTATGTACTTAAAGGGCTTAATTACATGTAATTTCTGTGGCTGTTTTTTTTATTTTCTGGGGGGAGGGGTGTCTCTGTTGTTGTTGTTGTTGTTTTGGCAGAGACTTGCTCTGTAGCCCAGATGAGTTCTGAGCTCACCATGCAGCCCAGACTGGCCTTGAACTCCCAGCAATCACCCTGCCTCAGCCCTTGGAGTGCTGGGATAATAGCGGTGAGCCACTAAGCCCAGACAAATTGTTTTGTCTTTAAAGCTTTCACAACATCAAGAGTGAAGCTTTATGTGTTGCAATATTAAATGCTTCAGTAGAATAAGAGAAGGAATTATAATCCAATTACTCATAATAAAATAGAAAGGGAAAAGGAAAAGAAGGAAGGCAAAAAACATTAAAGTAAAAGGAGAGATATATTAATTTTTTTTATTAATGCTAAATTTGGGCGCACACATTTTGCCTTAGTCTGTTTGTGCTGCTAAAGCACAGCACCAGAAAACCAGTAACTTAGGAAGAACAGAGATTTTTTCTTACGGTGCTGAGAAACCAAAATCAACATGAGGTCTGGTCTCTACTCCCACGATGGTGCCTTGAGGGCCTGTTAATCCAGCAGGAAAGTGTGCTGTGTCCTTGCCCAGCAGGAGGAGGAAGGACAAAAAAGATGAGCTCCCTGTATCAGGCCCTTCATGGGGCACCATTGCTCTCCACAGAGGAGGAGCCCTATGGCCTTATCATTCCTCAAAGACCCAACCTCTCGATTACTGTTAATTGACTGGATAGCCTTAACACTTAAATGGTGGGTGGATATTAAAGCCCGGTGCATTTCTATTGCAATAAAAGGCTCCCATCCTTAAGTATTTTTCCAAGGTAATGCGTAACTTGTATAGAAGGCATTTGTGTATCTTCCTTCATACTTAGGGAGGAAATCATTTGAGCACAAAATAAGGGGAAAGCCACGCAGGAATACTTTTCCGGGGTCTTCATCCCTTCAGCGGGAAAGTCCACAGAAAACACACATGCACACACATGCACACACACACACACACACACACACACACACACACACACAAACACCTCAAGCACAACTCTACAAAATCTCCACCTGTGTGCTTCAAGGCTGTGCTAGTCGGTGACAGTTTGCTGCACTGCCAATGGCAACATGATCACGCATCCTCAGAACACAAAACTCCTCTGATTCAGAACACACTTGGATAATTTAAGGCCTGTATAATCCAACAAATGACATTCTCAAAAATACGTTTTAAAATATGTGGGTATATCCTTTAGGGTAAAAATTTTGCTTTAATGTTTAAAATGCCAAGAGTAAAGAAGTTCTGGAAGTATTGGAACTGCTGGGATCTCGAACAATCTGGGAATTTAACATTATGTGTGCTGAAGAAATTGACCATGAGGAAACACTAACACCACCACAAAACTCTGGAAGACGACGGAAGGAAAATAATGGGAAGGCAAGAGAAAAATGGGAAAAAAATTAAAACTTTAATAGTTTGTTCAAAATCTAATAAATATGTCAGGATAGAATTCTTCTCTTCAGAGCTTTTCTGTGTAATGCAATTACCTTGAATGACCTGAAATATGTACATATTGATATTTTGACCTGGAGTCTATCAACACAGGCTATTTCTATCACATGAATGTTCAGAAAGACACAAAATACCCAAAGGAAAAGCAAATGACCCACCTTCTTCCTAATCCCTAAGCTGCTATTTTATGTTTTGCCTGAAAATGACCCTCCAACTGTACCTGTGCCAACCACCCTCCTCACCTGTGCGCCTCTAGGGTCTCTCTCTCTCTTCATGATCTGACCAAGACATATGACTTCCTGTCCCACAACATGCTAACTTCTTGTCTTTCAAACCTATGGTACTTTTCAAGAAGCTAAAAAGCCCATTAACTTTTATGATGGCTTTTCTGTGCACTTCGCCAGCCCAGGCGAGGGGCTTCCTCCAGATTTCTCTCTTCCCAACAGCTGGGGCTCCCTGAAGCCGCTTCTCGGTGTATCTGAATTCTGACGTCCCCCACTGTCAGTTGTAAACACACATCACCCCAGACGCCTTCTCCTGAAACCCTGGCTTGCTGACATACCACTGCCCAGTGGCAAGTCCCTCCCATAGAACGTAGGTTACATTGAAATGGCCATTTGCTCAGAACAAACAGCTTATAGTCATGATTCTCCTCTTATAGAATCGTGTCCCACCTTATAACTATAGGGTCTAACATAGGATAGAGCCTGTTATGTGTGGAAGAAAGGCTCCCAGGCTCCTGATCTGTAGCTGTTAGGACACAGGCTGTCCATCTAGAGATGAGCAGTGGGCAGGTGAGCCAAGCTTCCCCTATATGTATAGACAGGCCCCATCACTCCCATTGCCACCTGAGCCACTCTTCCTGTCAGAGCAGCAGAACCGGTTCCTGGTGCCACAAATGATCGATGATATGAAGTCTGTATTCTATGTGCCTTAATGAATACACTATGCTATCTTTCAGGAAAAAAATGCTAACTTTTTATCTTACCTTTTGGATAAGAAAAAAAATCAAACAAGGTTATTGTCCTCACAAAACAGTTGGCTTTAGTCCATCATCTCCATCGCCTTTGCATAGGACATAATAGCACGCATGGTTTATAATACCAGGGGGCCACAGCCATTGTGTACAACAGCCTTCGTACAACACACCAAGATACTACGTCAGGGACTAGGGGACCCTAAAAACTCTGTATGTCCAAAAGCAGGCCCAACGGCTTTGTCTAACATGGTTGTATCTTTAGACAGTCTGGCTGTTGGGTATGATTTGCTCCACCTATCTGTGAAGGCTCATGTTACGGGTTACATTGGCTGGGCTCTTGTCCCTTGTTATGCAAACACAAAGCTAGATGCTACTGTGAAGGCATTTTATAGATGTCATTCACATTTGTCATCAATTGACTCTAAGCAAAAGAGAGTATCTTTAGTCTTCTGGGGAACCTCAGCTAATTATGTTAAAGGCCTTAGGAGCACAACACACTTGTCTGAGAATGGGGAAACTCCACGTGTGAATTACAATGTTTTCTCCTGCTGAAAACCTTCCAGCCTATCCTTCCTGAGATTTTGAACTTATCTAGCCAGTCTCCTCAACAGCATAAGCCAATTCCTTGCAGACACATAGGTGCATGGAAGGATGGATGGATGGATGGATGAATAGAAGACAGGCAGACAGATAAACAGGAAGATTCCTTGTGGTTCTGTTTCCTGTGAGGAACCCTGACTGCTACAATGCCCCACACATACTTTTCAAGAAACCTCACACACAGGTTGGGCTACATAGACACTAGATCACAAATTCAGGCCTCACTGTCTTCAGCCATCATTATTTAAACCTACACCCCAGACACAAAAGCAGCCATCCACACTGGCAGGCATCCTAATTTATTTTAACTTGCTTCAGAAGGATGGAAAGGACTGATCTATTTTTTTCTTCAAGGCACTGAGAATGGTAACAGCATGTGGCAAAGGGCCAGAGTGGCCGCTTGAGGACTACACGTAAACACCAAGCTCCTGAAAAGGCTAAAGGAAAGCACAGAGCTCCGGCAGGAGAGAGAGAAGGAGAGAAAAGGGGCAAAGAGGGCAAAGAAAGATTTAATGACCTTGCTCCTTGTCCCCGCTGATCTTTCTCTCCAGTCTCAGCTACGCTTGAATGGTTCTCTTCTTCTCAGAACAAAAACATCTGTGGCCAAGCCCTCAGACTCCAAGTCATAACGACTTCAAGCCCTCTCCAACTCCCTTCATCTAATTGGTTGGCAGCTTTGGTAAAACTCACCTGCCTCGAGCAATAGACACTTTGCTTTCGCTACCAGCTATTGCTGAGATATTGTGTGCACTTACGCAGACTGTAAGACTTCACCAGCCCCGCTGGGGCAACTGCTCTCTGACACACCTACTACCACAAACTAAGTACCTTCTTTTTTTCCCCACATTTTATTGATATGTATGCGTGCAAAATTCAAGGTTTACAATGAAGTTGAGCATTTTGTGCACATACGTATCTTGTCAAGGTGACAAGGGCTTTCCCACTCTCCTTTTGTCCCTCCCCCTACCCACCCTACCCTCCCTCCCCCACCCTACCCCCACCCTTTTTCACTCTGTCTTTCGTCTTAAGTTCCATAGGAGTTGTGATCTGGGTCTATCTTGTCAGAGAGACCTTTCGATGTTTCACCTTCTGCTTCTGACTCACTTCACTAAGCATGATGTTCTCTAGTTTCTTCCATTTGCCTGCAAAAGCCTCCACGCTGTTGGACTTTATTGATGCATAGTATTCCATTGTGTATAAATGCCACATTTTGTGTATCCACTGGTCTGTTGATGAGTATTTTGGTGCCTTCCATATTTTTGCTATTGTTAGTTGTGCTGCTATAACTTCTATATACCTTTGGGCATGCCAGAAGCTTCTCACTTAAAAGGTGACTCAACACATTGATTTCCTGAGCCATCAGGGGTCAGGCCCAGTCAGAAGGGGCAGGTCCCTGGGACGTGACCTAGAAGTCTAGACGTTAGCTCCTCGTCCTTCCTCATTCTGCTTCCTGTCCACCCCAGAAGGGAGGGGCTTCCTTCTTGCCAGGCCCTCTGCCACCGCCCTCCACAACTGCCAACCATGTGTGAACGGGCTGAAATTTGGAACTTTTGAGTTAAAGCAAAGCCTTCCTCCCTACACTTATGTCAGCTTTTATGTGCCAGGGGGGAAAAAGCAGCTAAGACCCTTGGCATCTAGGTTCTTATACAATATGGCCATCATCTGTTTGTCTGAGATTTTTCTCTGCCTACTTCTGAATTTGCACTTATATTTTCTGGTTAAAGTACTTTTTTTTCTATTCTATAAACATGTCCTGCAGTTTATTATCTCTCTACTCTTCCTCCTGTTCCCTGCCTGCCATGGCTTGGATGTGATTTGACCCCACAGGTTCATTTGCTGGAGTTTGGTCCTCAGTGTAGGGGTGAGACCTTTATGAGGGGAAGTTGGTGAGGTCATGGGGGCACCTTCTCAAAAGAGATTAACACTGTTGTCAAGGAATGTGTTAGTTCTCGCAAGAGTAAGTCACCATAAAGTCAATCCGCCTCACACACTTGCTCCCTTCTGCCCACAGCTGATTCCTTTGCTGTTTCTCTGTCACATGGCAGCATGGCTAGAAGGCCTTCTTCAGAGTCCCAAGCTGCTTGGACCCTCCAGCTACCAGAATCATGAATCAAATGAACCTCTCCTTTTATATAAAGTATTTTGCATCTGGTCTTCTGTTGTAGCAGCATAAAATGAGCAGATACCTAGCCTTTTTTTTTAAATCTACCTTTTCATTCCAATCCAATAGCCAGTGCCTCCAGTGGAGCGCTCAGGCTGGTTTTTCATTTATGACTCTTGGTGTTATGGCCACTATTTCTTAATTTCTCATTGTATCATTCTATCAATTTAATAATCTTGATTATAAATTTCTAGAAAGCAAGATTGTTACCTACCCTCAACTTTATGTCCTAGTGCAGTCGTGTGAGCACAGTAAATACCTTCACCAGGCCTGCTGTGTACTATCCAGGGAAACACAGCTAGTCAGTGACAGAATTCAGGGCAGATTTATCACACACTGGAATGTTAGAACTAAGCATCAAACTGCCTATTGTTGGTTTGAGATCTTAAAATTATATTCATTTCCCTGTCTTCCAGACTCCTCGGATTTGTAAGGGTGCAGAAAAAATCAGAATACCATAAAAAATTAACCAACTCTAGACTCAAAAAATTAAAGGAAGTCTTACTTGTGAGAGAAACGATATGACTGTTTTCTTATTTCTTAAGAAATAGCAACATATTCATATAATACCTCGGAAATACTCAGTACTTTCATATTATATCATTTTGAGCATTATGATCAATTGAAGAAGAGCATTTATTGCTATCACTTTAAAGATGTAACGAATGAGACTCGGGAAGGTTGAAAGATTGATGCAAAGTCACATGGGTAGAAAGTGGGAGAAAGAGCTCAAATACACGTTTTCAGCTTTCAGATGAAAACTATACTACATCCACAGAAGCATTAAAATAGATATTATTAAAATATGCATTATAATTCTAGTACTCAGAAGGCTGAGGCAGAGGATCACATGCTCAAGCCCAGCCTGGGTGACTTAGTTACTTAGTGAAACCCTGCCTCAAAATTAAAATAAAAAACAGGTTGGGAATGTGGCTCGCTTTGAAGGTCCTGGGACTGATCCCCAATATCACAAAAAAGTTCATTAGAAATAATCTGGCAATAGGATTTTAACATGCAACATGTATGTGCACCAGTTGCTCAAGTGGATGTAATTATTATGTATCACCAGCATATACTAATAAAAATTTTAAGTATAGAGAAAAACTTAAAATAATTTAAAAAGGAAAAGTGATAGTTCCAAAATCTATGATTGATTGCCCAAAATAAAATAAAATACATGAACAGCAAAATCTGTACATGCCAGCAAAGGATCTCATGGGCAAATTTCTTGCTAGATATCACGAATTGTCAGTATGTAAAGTTTTTCCATAGATGGCAGAATTTGGGATATATTTTCTCTAAAATGCTGTTTTTAATGCAAATCTATTCTTCATATGAAATACATTAAAATTTCTGAAAATGAAGATGGAACATTAAAATGCTACTATTTTTACTGTGAGCTTTCTCAGACGATCAAGTGAGTCAGGGAAGGAACACGCAAGTTCCACGTGAGCATCTCTCCTAGGTCTGTCCACAGAACACATTTGTGCGCCCCACTGCTCAGGCAGCACTTACCTCTGCAACCATTCCACGTGGCTTCCAGCAACGCATGAGCAGTATTCCTGCTTGCCCCACAGTTCTATGTTTATGTCTTTTGAAAAGCTGAATCCTGCATGCTGAATCTCATGTCCCTGACATTTCTTATGTGCTATTTTCCCAGGTCACATGTTGAAGATTCTGCCAAGCTAGAGCTGTGAATATCTTCTTTACTCTCTAAGCACTCTGGGGGGAATAGAATTTGTCCACTGTTTTACAGGATCCTTAGAACTAGGTTGCAAATTAGCATGATTCCCCCTATTGAGTGTCTGTACACCAGGAACCATGTGGAAATTGACATTACCTCTCTGTATTTCACACATGCGAGTAATCCCAGCTACTTAGAAGGCTGGAACAGGAGAGTTGCAAGTTCCAGCCTAGCTTAGGCAAATTAATAAATTAACAAGACCCCTCTCAGATCAAAAATCTCTAAAAGGACATGTAGCTCAGTGCAAAGATTTTGGGTTCAATCCCTAGTACAACACATACATACATACATACACACACACATACACACACACACACACACACACACACACACACACACACTACAAATTGGGAAACTGAGACCTAGAGAGGTTATATAAATTTCTCAGATTAACTCTGTTGATAGGTAGCAAGAGGTCAATCTGTGAAGAACATCTAAGGTCTAAGTTCAGTGCCCTTTCTGCTAAGTACTCGACAGTCACACCCGAGTAGGCTTTTTTTTTTTCCTGATTTGGTGAATATTGGCAACAATAAAAGGTCAGGTTTTGTAGAATAGGGAAATTTGAACTTGGCCTTCATCTCTGCCTCAACCGTATACACTGGTCTTACCTTAGGCAAGCAACTACCACAAAGTAGTAAGAAGACTATCGCAGCTTTTAAAATTGTGGAGAATGAAAACCATAGTAAACAAGCAGTTCTCTCAATGGACTCTGTATGATCCTGCCTTTTTTTAGGAGCAACCTCAAGATGCTCCCACGTAAAATTCAACTAAAAAAACTTTAATTTTATTGTTTCCCAAGTGGGACTTCTAAAAAACGTCATCTAAGCACAGTTTCACCAAAGCCTCTCTGAGATGTCACTGGGAGTTACAGGGTACCGGCAGCTGGAATGTGAGTTTGTTTGTACATCTTTGTGTTGTAGCTTGAAAACCCTATGATGCAGGACTTGTTTTAGAGATAAGGAAACTGTACACTAGGAAAAAAAAAGTTACCAAAGTCCCATACTGTAGCTGTTAAATGATGTGGCTGCAGGGAGATCTAGGGATTCAGATTCAGGAACCATAACTCAGAAGTCAAGTAGCCTATCACGGCATTCCAGCCTGTCACACCATGGTCCAACCGAAGGGCTATTTGTTGAGTCACCAGATACGTGTTAGCCGCTGACCTCCTGCTATCAGAGACGTATGGGACACTTGCCACTTCCTGCAGTGACAACTTACTGGAGTTGGATGTAAAGCAGAGGCATGACATTTAGGTTTAATCATGTTTTGAAACCACCGCAGTGGGAAGCATGTCTCACTCATTTGGCTGAAGTTCTAACTCTTTGCCCCAGAAAAAGATTTTGCGTTTTTCTTGCTAAGACGTGTCCTCTAGCTGACTGGGAAATACTTTTGAATTTAGTTTGTGAAGTCAGTGGATCTTGCTATCCGAGCCATAGTAATGCACAGCTCCAGGGTCACCAGTCACATGGCAGGCAGCACAAGAGACCCAACTGAAGGCATTCAACGTCCAGTTCACCCAACAATATGAGTGGCAGCTTGCATCAGCCATACTCTCTGTTTTAGTTTTAATGTTTTATCTATAATAGAGATAAAATTTGGTCAAGGCATGCCTTGATCTTTTATGTAATTCATAATTTACCATAAATTCATTATTCAACATGAAGCTACACACTGTTGGCCTCATTATTTTCCCAATTTTCTTTTGCTTATTAATTTCTTTTCCCCATTTTATTGATATGTATACGTGCACAATCTAAGGTTTACAGTGGAGTAGAGCATTTCGTGCAGAAAGGTATCTTGTCAAGGTGACAAGGGCTTTCCCACTCTCTTTCTGTCCCTCCCCCTACCCTTCCCGCCCTCCCTCCTCCTCCACCCGACCCCCCTGTTTTTCATTTTAAGTTCCATAAGAGTTGTGATCTGGGACTCTCACATGAGAGAGACCATTCAATGTTTATGAATTTCTAACCATAATTTAGGAACAACAACAACAAGCATGTGAACCTCTCAGGCTGGTACAAATTCCCAAGTTTTCAAGAAATAAATCCAGTTCTGAAGATGGTATTGAATCTTGACTTCTCGCTGGACAAGCTATAAAAATATAGACTACCTCTATGCCTAAAATAATTGTCCTCTATTGTTAAGCACAAGTAACATTTCTGAAATGGATATACATGCTTTTATTAACATTTTAAGGAGCTCAGATTTATTTACTTCATTCGTGTTACTTCAATAATATAATCTTTTGGATAAGTTCACGCTGTAGTCAAAGCAAGACTTATGTTCAAACCTGAAATCCAGGACAGGCTTTTTTTTTCAATTTCAAATATATCACAGTAGGCCTTTACTTGTAACAATTACAACAAGATATTGCAACAAAATCTCGACAATTACCTAAGTGATATCTGAATATTATATTTTAATCCTCAACTTACAGAGACAGGAGTTGCCTCCTCTGGAGTTTTGCACATAGATCCACTATTTTGTAAGTAAAGTAACCACCTTCTGCAGAAGGCATCAGAGCATCAGACCTTCTTTAAGGCAGATTTGTTACAGGAATTAAGTGAATTCTATAAAGAGTCTAGAGCAAGCCAGATTCAGTGGCCAAAAACTATCATAGCTGTGCTCAAGGTGGCTAGGGAAGATCAAAGTTAAGAACAGCCAGGGCAATTTAGCAACTTAGCAATACTCTGTCTCAAAAATAGTGAAGTAAAAACAGGCTGGGGATACAGCTTTAGTGTGAAGGGCCAGGGCCCAATCCCTGGAACCACAGAAACAAAATAAATAAATATGCACAAATGGATAAAACTGTATAGAACTATGCCTCCCAAAGGGAGTTCTAGGTAAACAGTATCAGGTTTTATTTCTTGGTGAGATGGACAGAACTAGAAAAATGTTCTAGTCAAGCAAGGTTGGGGCCCGTGGCAAAGTGACCATCAGTGGAACGAGCCAAGGTGATCTGTGGCCAACCATTAGTTACAACTAATGCATCTGGGCTGTATAAAATTATGTCATTCTAATGCAAAAATAAAACTGGGTGAAAAGTTGTAAAGAAGACACCAAGATTTTACAAATGTTGGACTCCAAAGGAGTTTTTAATTATACGCAAAACACACAGGGAGTTCCCAGAAACTCTCTCTCTAATCTTGACTCTAGGCTTCCCCACTACACTATTTAGAGTTCTTAGAAAAAAAAAAAAAACAGAATTAATCGGAAATACATACGAACATATTAAATGTGCTTACAGAGTCGGGAGCAAAGCTTCTGAAATCACCATCTCTGAGATGAGAAGAAAGAACACAAAGTGGTCCTGTCCATTGCACAGCTGGAGGATGCAGCAGCTGCTCAGAGGAGGGAATGGAAGACACACAGAGGAAGGAGATGAAGGACACCACGCAAATTCATCACGGAGACCATGGAACAAGGAGGCTGAGTACTCAACACCACACCAAGGTGGATGCCACGGATCAAGGAAGCACATCACCCTGAGATGGAAGGTCTGATACTGCACGAGAGCTGGTGCAAGTCTGAGCTGCAGATCAACATCCAGAGACTGTGGCAAGGACCAGAACTCTGTCGCAGGAAGCAAACCCCATCTTCTTCCTTCCCTTTCATCTGGATCAAGCCACCAGCCCATCGGTTTGCGCTGCCCACACGGTGGACAGTGGATAAGACTTCCTTCCTCAGCTTGCATTCCCAGTGATAGAGCCTAATTCACACCCACTCTTATTAAGAATATAAAAAGTTGAGTTTACAAAATATGAAGAAAATATTTGAAGAGGATTGTTCTTAGAGAGATCTAACAACAGGCACCAGAGGCATCCAGGTGGCTGCCTCCCACCCCTTTCCTCCTCCGTGCCAGAGGCATCTAAAACCGGGCCTCCCAGGGCATGGGCCCTCCTGCGGGCCAAAGGCTTCCAGAACTGGGACTTCTAGCGTCCCATCCCTTCTGTGTGTCACAGAATCCAGGACTGAGGCTTCCAGCTCCTTGTACCTCCTGCGTGCCAAAGGCATCCAGAGGCATCTGTGACTGGGCCTTCGCTCGTCCCTTCCTTCCTGCGAACCAGAGACAGCAAGGGAGCCACTGCCAGACCTCCTGTCTGCACCGGGGAGCCCACAAGACTGGGAATCTGCCTGCTCCTTGAGCCAACCAAGTAGCAGCCACCAGACCCCCTGCCTGTACCTGGGAGTTCATGGGACTGGGAATTTGCCTGCCCTGTCCCTCCTGCAAGACAGAGACAGCCAAGTAGCTATCTCCAGAGCCCTGCCTGTAACAGGGAGCACAGGGGGCTGAGCCTTTCAGCAACCTGCACCTCCTCTACCCAGAGACAGTAGGTAACACTTAAGACAGAAAAAGTCTAATGCAAGAATCTCAGGAAAAGAAACAGAGCCTATCAACAATACCAAAAACTCAAGTCTCTGTAACAGAACCATGAGGAAACATGGTAATAAATATTATACAAAAAGACCTGGCACCCTAGAAAATTATACCAGGAGTCCTGAAATTGCAGAACCCAAAGATAAAAAAGGCAAAAAACATGATAATTTCTGGGCCCAGAAATATTTTAAATTAAAACAGGAAATGAAACAGATAATGCAAGAGCTATGCCAGGACATAGCCAAGCTAGCAGCTAACATTGAAAAGCAATTTGAAAAAAACGAAGATATAAACCAGAAGATAATGAAGGCAATACAAGAAATTACAGAAGAAAACGGCAAGATATATTTTTTTAAAAAAAGAATGCATATGTTCAGGAAGTGAAAAACACATAGGAAAAAAACAAGCAACCGCTTTGAACATTTTCAGAGTAGAATTTCAGACCTAGAAGATAAAATAATTGAACTGGAACATACATGCTGTAAAGTATGCAAAGCCAAAAAGGAAGAAAGTGAGTCATTACAGCGGCTGATAAATGATTTGAAGAGAAACAACCTCAGAATTATGAGAGCCCGGGAGAAGACTGAGGACAAACCAAATGGTTTGAAATTATGGAATAAAATTTCCCAAATCTAAGAAAAAGAATGAACATAGAACTACTGCAGGCATATAGAACACCAAAAAAATGATCAGAAGCGATCCTCATCACAACAGATCATAAATAAAATACTAAAAACCCAACACAGAGAGAGAATACTAAAAGCTATAAGAGAAAAAACGAAGGTGACTTACAAACATAAGCCCATCAGGATAACTGCAGACTTCTTAACCCAGACTCTAAAAGTCAGGAAGTCATGGAGCAATATCATCCAAGCACTGACAGAATATTAATGCCAACCAAAACTGCTATTTCCAGAAAATTTATCTTTTAAATTAGAGGGAAAAATGAAAACTTTCCATGATATAGAAAGCTTAAAGAAATTTGCAGAGAATGCTTAAAGGAAACTTAGAAAGTGAAAGGGAGGCCAATGACATCAATGACCCCAGAGAAAAAGTGACAACAGCTAGAGGAGAATGAACTGAGAAAAAAGTAAGACTAGTAAACAAAGCTGAAAAACTGTAATGATGGCAGGACATACCAAACATACCTCAATAATTACTCTAAATGTGAACAGCCTACACTCACCTATTAAAAGATATAAACTGGCTGACTGGATTAAAAACCAGAAACCTACAATTTGCTCCTTACAAGAGACACACTTCACCAACAGGGAAAGTCATAGACTGAAAATAAAAGGATGGAATTCAATATTTCATGCAACAGGACCCAGGAAACAAGCAAGGGTAGCTCAGACTCATCATTTCAAAACAAAACAAGTGAGGAGACACAAATGTGGTCACTATATACTGGTTAAGGGAATACTATAACAGGAAGAACACACAATTAACAATATATATTCTCCCAACTCTAGAGCAGCCAATTATGTAAACCAAAAATTATTAGATCTGAAAGGATATATAGGTCCCAATACAATTATAGCAGGACACTTTAATATGCCACTATCACAGATAGATCAACCAGACAAAAATCCACAAAGATATGCAATAGTTAAATGAAACTGTAGAAAACTTGGACCTAACAGATGTTTACAAAGTTTTCCACCCAATATCAATTGAATACATGTTCTTCTCAGCAGCACATGGAACACTTTCTAAAATAGTCCAAGTTGTAGGACATAAGTCAAGTTGTAATAAATACAAAGGAATAGAAATAATTCCTTGTATACTCTCAGACCATAATTTAATAACACTGGAACTTAACAGCAAAAGAAACAGAAGAAAATACACAAATACATGGAGACTAAACAACTTATTACTGACCAAATAGTGGATCACAAAAAAAGAGAAGAAATCAAAAACTTCATGGAGTTAAATTATAACAGAAGTACAACATATCAAAATCTATGAGACACAAAGGAAGCAGTACTTAGAGGGAAATTTATAGCCATAAATGTACACATCAAAAGAACAGAAAAGTCATAAATAAACACTTTAATGATACACGTTAAGGACCTCGAGAAACAAGAACAATGTAACTCAAAAAAGCAGAAGAGAAGAAATTATAAAGATCAGATCTGAAATTAATAAAGTTGAAATTAGAAAACAAAAAGATTAATGAGTCAAATCACTGGTTCTTTGAAAGAATAAACAAGATAGACAAACCTCTAGCTAAACTCACCAAAGGAAGGAAAGAAAAAGCACAGATTAGTGCACTTAGAAAAGAAAAGGGTGAAATTACAAAAGACTGTGCAGAAATCCAAGTTAGAGGATTGGGAAGAAAAGAATGTCTTTCTGGACACGTACAAAATACCAAAATTGAATGAAGAAGACATAAAAAAAAAAAACTTGAACAACCTCATTACACACAGAGAATTTGAAGTAGTAATAAAAGCTCTACCTACAAATAAAAGCTCAGAACCAGATGGATTTAGAGCAGAATATTTTCAGTATTTCAGGGAAGAACTAACTCCAATCATTCTCAAACTGTTTCATAAAATTGAAAGAGAAGGAATACTACCAAACTCTTTTCTAGAGGCTAGCATCACCTTAGTTCCAAAACCAAAGACTTAACCAGGAAGGAAAACTATAGACCAACATCCTAAACGAATGTATTTGCAAAAATGCTTAATAAGATCCTGGCAAATAGAATAAAACAAGTAATCAGAATGATCATACACCGTGATCAAGTGGACTTCATTCCTGGGATGCAAGGCTGATTCAACATACATAAATCAATCAATGTAATACAACACAGCAACAAAAACAAAAACCACATGATAATCTCAATTGATGCAGAAAAAGCCTTTGATAAAATATAATACCATTTCATGACAAAAAAATAAAACTCTGAGAAAAATAAGTATCGAATGGCCTTATCTCAAACTCATAGAAGACATGTATGCCAAGCCCACTGCAAATATCATAATAAATGGAGAGAAATTGAAAGCATTTCCTCTCAAATCAGTAAAACGATAAGGCTATCCACTTTCACCACTCTTATTCAAAATAATCCTTGAAACACTTACTTTAACAATCAGACAAGAAAGTGAAATAAAGGGAATCTGTATTGGAAAGGAGGAACTCAAACTATTATTTGCAGAAGATAGGATTATCTACATAGAAGACCCCAAAAACTCCATTACAAAGCTCTTGGAAATAATAAACAAATTCAGCCAAATCGCAGACTACAATATCAATACTAAAATATTAATAGCTTTTCTCTACACCAACAGTGAATGCACTGAGAAAGACCTCAGAAGAATAATCCCATTCTCAATAGCCCAGCAAAAATTTAAATACCTAGGAGCATATACCTAACCAAGGAAGTGAGGGACCTATCTAAAGAAAATGAATGAAAATAAATGACACTAAAGAAAAAAAGTTGTAGGAGACACCAGAAAATGAAAAGACATCCCCTGTTCTTAGATAAGCAGATTCAATATAGTCAAAATGACTATACTGCCGAAACTGATACTCAGATTCAATGCAATTCCTATCAAAATACCAACAAACTTTTTCAAAGAACTTGAAAAAAATTCAAGTTAAATTTATATGGAACCAAAAGAGACCTAGAATAGCCAAAGCAATCTTGAGTAACAAGACTAAGGCAGGAGGCATTACAATACCAGACATCAAGCTATACTATAAAGCAATAGCTGTAAGAACAACTTGGTACAGGCACAAAAATAGACTGATAGACCAGTGGGACAGAATTGAGGATGCAGAGACAAACCTAAATACCCTCAACTAACAAGTCTTCGATAAAGAAGCCAAATGCACACACTGGAAAAAGGGTAGCCTATTCAACAACTGGTGCTGGGAAAACTGGACATCCATGTGCAGAAGAATGAATCTAGTCACACACCTGTCACCATGCACCAAAATGAAATCAAAGTGGATCAAAGACCTAGATATTAAAAGTGAAACGCTGAACCTTTTAGAAGACAAACTAGGCAAATATCTAAAAGATATAAGGGTAGGCAAAGACTTTCTTAATAAGACACCAAAAGCAATAGAAAGTTCCTCACTATTAACAAATGACATTATGTCACATTAAAAAGTTTCTGCAGGGCAAAGGATATTATAAACAGTGTAAAAAGAGAACCAACAGACCGGGAAAAAATATTCACCACCAACACCTCAGATAGGAGGTGCATAACCAGAATATACAGGGAACTGAATAAAAGTAAGCCCCTCAAAATCAAGGATCCTACTGAAAAATGGGCAAAAGAAATGAAAAGACAGTTCACAGATGAATTCCAAACCACCAATAAATTCATGAAAAGATATTCAACAGCCTTAGCTGTTAGAGAAATGCAAATCAAAACATCACTACGATACCATCTAACTCCAGAGAGATTGTCATATATCAATAACACAATCAGCAATCAGTGCTGGCGAGGCTGTGGGGAATATGGAACCCTCCTGCACTGCTGGTGGAAATGTAAAATGGTACAACCACTGTGGAAAGCAGTATGGAAGGCTTTCAGAAGACTGGAAATAGATACCCCCTTCGATCCAGCGATACCTCTTCTGGGAATGACCCCAAAAGAGTTAAAAATAACACATAACAGAGATACATGTATACCCATGTTCATGGCAACACAACTAGCAATAGCTGTAATGCGGAAGACACCAAAATTCCCATCAGTAGGCCAATGGATACACAAATTGTGGTATTTATACACAATGGAGTACTACTCATCTATAAAGACAGATAGGTTGGAGGCTTTTGTAAGCAAAAGGAGGCAACTTGAGACCATCATGCTTAGTGAAGTGAGTCAGAAGCAGAAAGTGAAATATCGAATGGTTTCTCTGTTATGAGAAACCCAGGACACAATTATTTCATGGAACTAAATGTGGGAGGTAATGGGAATTTGAGGGATATGTGGGGGGAGGGTCGAAAGAAGAGAGGGTAAGGATCTGTAACTTTGCCATGATATGTATGTGCACAAAATGCTCAAGATAAATGCAAACTTCAAATTTTACACTTATGCATATCAATAAAATGGAATAAAAAGAGATCTGATAACAGACTCAATCAGTTTCCCACTCTCTGTAGGAGCAAAAGTTCTCATTCCCATCATGAGCCCACGGAGGATGTATTAGTGAGGGGTGCTTGACTATTGTGCCAAACTGCTAAGGAGGAACAAAGAGGCTCATGGTCCCTGACTCCTCCCAGGAAATCCAGAAGTACCAGAGGAGCCCTGAGAGATACTTTAGTAGGGGAATAAAGCAAATTCATTGCTATTTGGGAATTTGCTTGTACTCTCAGAAGTTTGGCAATAATGTTTGCCTTTTGGGTTTTTTGCTTTGTTTTGTTTTTGAGACAACTAGAAACCTTGAACTAGAGAAAATACGTTCAAACCGTCTTACATCATTCTTTCCTCTGATCTTTCTGAATAGTACAATCAAGAGCACATGTAAAAATAGAGAAAAATGTGGCTTCCACATTGAAAAAGACCTCAAGGCTGGGGGGCTATGCAACTGTTGGAAGAAGTTGTTTGCCCTCAGAAATATAGTTGCCAGTAAATGGTCACCAGCGACTGGTGGTCAAACTCTGTGATTGACGCATGCCAACACCCCAGGAGAAAGTCAGTGTTACATCCAGCCAGCCTCAGAGAGTGCAAAGCCATCTTCCAACACTACTAACCAGCTAGGCACTTCCCAGCTCCCTTCACCTCCCCTCTTTGACTCTAACTGCAGCTAGTAATGGTGAAATAAATGTGGTAACTGTGCTCTCTCCTCCTCAGGGAGATGCCAACCTACAACAACCTACAGAAGATTCCAGATTAGGCATTTACCTTTAAATAAGGTTGGAAATCAGAATTATTAAAAATACCCAGACATGTTTTCATTATGTAACTGAGACTAAGTTTGCAACTTAATATGGTTGTGGAATTGTCTGTACCAGGTAAGTTTCAGATGAATATCATAAACTCGATGAAGTAGTCTAGAGGAAAGAAGGTGGTAAGAACTAATTGAATTAATTCATGAATATAGCATTTTGATCCTGAGTGCAACAGGTAATAGGGAAGACATTATTTCTTTACTAGGTATACGATGCCAATTGAGCATATTCTATAGTGAACAGCTTGAAGGACTCATCTGAAATCAGACTTTGTGAGGCTGATGTTGGAGCTTCTCATCAAATTGTCCAGGAGCTGATGAAATCTCCTTGTAGTAAGAACACCATGGACAAACTCCTCCCCCTCACACAGATTTTCCAGTCCTGTTGTTGATTTTAAATATAAATCTATTTTAAATTTAAGAAAGTCTGTGCTGATATAAGATGACTAAAACCTTAAGAAATGCCTCTTATATGAAAATCAAGTATAAAAGGAAATATATATATATATATTTCTTTATATATTGTCATTTTATACATATATGTATATGTTTAGAAAAAAGAAGAGTTAAACAAATACAGAAAATCAAATAAAATTTTGGGGAAAAATCTGGGAAATAAGTCAATGTATTGCTTTCATGTATTGGTAACAAAAAACAAAGATCTCAGAATTTTTGGACTTTAAAACTATAATGAATAAGTCAAAGCATTCATAAAAGCATTCAAAGAGAATGTTGAAAAAAATCTTCCAGAAAAGAGAACAAATACGGTTTTGAAAAATAAAATGAAAAGCTAGAGGACCACAAACTAGGATCCAACATCACGGAATGAAGAAATCCAGATTCTGGATAAGATGAAACAAAGAGTTGGTAGTGATTAATTCAAGAAAATTGCCTGAAACATATATTGAAAGACTCCACAAAATACCATATGCAATGAACTTGAAAGATTAATAAATTCAACGTGGAATTTTAGATCACTGGAAACAGAGGATTTGAAAACTTCTAGAAAACATAAGTCAAAAAATAAAGAAACAATGAGAAAACAAATTTTGCCCAGAGGGTTGAGATTCAGAGCACTTATATAGAAATAGCAAGATGAAATGGAAATTAAAGAAAAAGTAACCATTACGTTAAAAATTCTTCATGAGTGTCCTCATCTATTGCCTTAGTTTTTTCTTCTTCTTCTGTGTGTAGTACAGGCAAAAACTTTTGCACTGAGCTGCACCATCGGCCCGTCTTTAATTTTTGATTTCGATACAGGGTCTTGCCAAATTGCTAAGCTCCCTCAGGCTGGGTTCAAACGTGTGGTCCTCTTGCTTCTCCCTCCCAGAGTGCTGAGATCACAGACCTCTGCCTCAGGCCCCAGCGATTGCTTTAGTTTTGAACTCTCCTGTGGAGACATTCCTCTTAATTCTGTTCTGTCAAGAAGGTCTATAACTGTAGTCACCTAATCCCGGGAGAAAACAGACCTTTTTTCCAAGGAGTTCACTGCAAGGTCTCTGAGATACAACAGAGAAAATGACAGCCCTGCCAGGTCCTGGGAGAGTCCCTGGGCATCCTGTAGATTTGTGGAGAGTTCTTAGTGCACTGAAGTCATTGCCTGCCTGAGCTGGGGGCTCCCAGCTGATGTTTCCTCCTCTATCATGGGTAACATCAAATAATTGTCTGATTCTAGGGCCAGGGAAATCACAAAGGCCACGCAATCAAAGCTACTCTCCTTTCCATGGGAAAGTCTGAGCCTCAGCAAAGGAAGTCATCATTGTGAAGTTCTATAGAGCAGAGACAGAGACTGGGTCCTAGCACACAAGTCTTCAAAAGTAAAGCAACAAGTGATGGTCCTCATAGGAGCTCACTACCTGCAGAAGAATAGACCCACACCTTTCACTCTTTTAACATTAAATCAAAATGGGTCAAAGACCTAGGTGTTATAATGGAAACACTCACCCTGCTGGAGGACCAAATAGGTAAAATTCTTGAAGATACAGGCTCAGGCAAGGACTTACTCCATACAAAACTTGTTGCAAAAGAAATAACACAAATTAACAACTTGGATTATAGCAAATTAAAAAGCTTCTGCACAGAAAGGAAACAACAGAGTAAAGAGGGAACAGATGGGATGGTAAAAAAAAAAAAATGCTTGCCACCTACTCCTTGGACAGAGGACTAATATTTAGAATATACAAAGAACTAAAGAAAAATAGACTCCCACAAATAAAAAGCCTAATTGAACATGGGCAGCTGAAATGAACAGACAGTTCTCAGTAGATCATGAAAATGGGCTATAAATACATTTTTTAAATGTTTAGCATTTTAGCCATTGAAGAAATGCAAATAAAAGCAACACTGAAGCTCAATCTTATCCCAGTAAAAATGGTTATCTTACAGATCTCAAAAAAAAACAGATTCTGATAAGGATGTAGAGGAAAAGAAACACTTTTCTACGTTGGCCATTATGAAAATCGGTACGGAGACTCCCCCCAAAACTGAAAATAGATATTCCATTTGACCCAACGAGTATCTTTCCAAAAGAGTTAAAAGCTTTGCAAAAAGATAAGAGCATAATAGAGATAAATGCATACTCATTCTTACAGCAGCACAATACATGATAGTTAAATCATGGAAAATGCTGAAATGTTCATCAGTACATCAACAGATGAAGAAGATGTGGGTCATATACACAACAGAGCGCTACTGTGCCATAAGGGACAAGCCCGAGTCATTTGTAGGAAACCGGATGCATCTTGAGACCATTATGCTTAGTGAGGTGGATCAGACCCAAAAGACTAAATATCGCATCATTTCCCTAATATGAGAAACCTAAATAATAAGTAAGTAAAGTATCCAAACAAGAGAGACGGTAGCAAGCAGGGAGAAGGATTTTTGAAAAAAAAAGAGGGGAAACAAATGGATGGATGGATGGATGGATGGATGGGGCAGAAGGACGGAAAGTGAAGGTGAAGTCGATACAATATGCATGTGCAGCAGCTCCTCAAGCATGTTGTAACTACTGAATACTGCAAATATATAGTAATAAAAATAATAACTCTTGGACAAAAGCCTCAATGCAAATAAACCATTTCCTTTTTAAGTGTTTTCCCTATGAAAATTATTCTTTTATTGGTATGATACATAGCAGATGCAAAAGTACCTTTAGCAAATACATAAATCAGCAATTATGGCATAAGCAACTACGATAACTTAGGTTTTTCCAAAAATAAGCTACTGACTTTGTAAATAACTTTAAACAGTAAATCAAATTATTTGGTTGCTGCTTAATGCTAAAATTGACAAGATGAGGAACAGAGCTTTTCATAAATTTACTGTTCACATTTACATGTGTGGCTCAAGCACTGACCATCCAAAGATCCACTCCTGCCTAAACATGCAGAAATTTGACCTTTCCCTCAACTCTTTGAGGACTGATTTCAAAGAGTAACCAGTGGCAGAAGAACAGCAGTTACTCAAAGCTGTAAATCTGCAATGCGATTTCAGACCACAAAGCCAGGCTTTTTTTTCGTCCAGACTCAGGTTAAACAAGTATGTTCACCACTCCCCATCACACACACACACACACACACACACACACACACACACACACACACACAGACACACACCTGCACACACGGCACAACTTTGCTTATGCCCTGAACAATCTGTGAACCGTGCCACCAGACCCAGCTCCAGGCCTGGAGCAGTCATTCCTCACCGTCCTGGCCCTAGAGCTGCACCCTGGAGAGGACACTGCTCAAAGAACAGCAGAAGCAGACTGGCAGACAGGACCTCTGGCCAGACGGCCTTGCAAGCAGTGTCATCAGAAATCCACATCACTGGCGGCTGGTAGACAGGGGGTCTTGGCCAAAGGTGGGGATTTTTGCTATGTGAGAAAGGGTCCAGAGTGCACGAGTCCACGGTGGGTGACAAAGGAAGCCGGTAGCCGTAACAGGTATGTGGAAGAGCTGGAGTTACAATCAGCTGGGAGAGGAAAGGGCATGTGGGGGCGGCAGGTTGGCAAGACAGAAGGGAATAGGCACTAATCATAAAAATGCATGTTTTGAGGGCCCCTGCCTGACTGAGGGCTGATCTGGGGCTGACGGCCCATCTTGCAGTTCCAGCACAGGCCCTGTGCTCCTGCTCAGCTCACAGTCTGTGTCCCAGGAGGCAACACTGCGAGTGTCTGTCAGCAGGAACTTACTAAGCTGCCCATGCTTGTGCCGCTTCAGAGGAGTGGCATGGTTGTACCATCCTCGCCACCTTAGGCGAAGTACAGTCACTGAGGGAGCTCCCCTAGTTTTAGCTGTTTAATAAAATGGTTTTCTCGTGTTCCAGTGCTTCTGTTGCTTCAATCTTAGTGTGCTTGTCACATATGACATCCCAAATGGATGGACTCTGTTTTAGTTACTTTTTCTTTGCTGTTACAAAATACCTGACATGTACAAATTAAGAGAGGAAAAGTTTATTTGCGCCTCCAGGTTCAAAAGCTCACAGTCCATTCATGGGGAGCTGGCAGCACTGGACGCACACGGCAGAGGTGTAGATACAGGCAGCTCCTCACAGCATTGCAAACAGGAAGCCAACTCCCAGAAGGAAGAAAGGAAGTAGCTTACGTCATTCCAAGTCCTATCCTAGGGATCTTCCCTGTCTGGTTCCACCCTCCGCATTCCATCCCTTCCGGGTTTAAGCCCCTAATCCACCTAGTGTATGTAATCTATAATCTACCACATGCCTGTCTTCAAATGCACACCAGTAATCCACCACACACCCATAGTCCACCTCTCCAGACCAGACTCTCATGTCCTAAGAGCACATGGCTCAAAAGGTAGTTCATAATATCCAAATACATGAGATTTTTAGATGCCATATCCAAAGCACAATACACATTCTGATGAGGTGATGTGGTGAAGACAATGGTCTAAGGTCAATGAATGACCCCAAGTGGCAGCTGGAATACTCAATAAAAGGCTGTCAACGTTTCCTATTGAATAGGACTCTGGTGTTCCATGTTTGAGCACTATATTATTTGTTCAGTCTTCGATGAAAAGGAAGTTGAAACCTCCTTTCATTGTACATGGGGTGAGGAAACCGTCTTCTGCAGCAAGTTATTTATGTGGAAGTTATTCCTGACACTGCTTCAGGAAATAAAACACCAATGTGTGACCAGAAGCTGAGGGTCTCACTCACCTTCCAGTGATGAGGTACTGACATGGAATAATCCATGATCTTCTAAGGAAGATAGATGCCATCCATATATTCTGAAGGCATCCAGTGTCTTAGCTACTTTTCTCTCTCTGTGGTTCAATACATGACATCCACAACTTCAGGGAGGAAGGATGTCTGTTTAACTCACAGTCCTTTCATGAGAGGCTGGTAGTGATTGAAACCCATAGCAGGTCCAGAGCCCCGGTAAGAGTTTCTCACAGCAAGACAGAACAGAGCCAGGTCTAGGAGGAAGGGTAGAACCAGCAGTCACCTCTCCAGACCAAGCTCCAAGCACCAGACCCTTCCAGCCAGACCCCACTCCCAGTATCCACTAAGTACACGAGGCTTCAGGGGGCACTCCAGACCCAAACCACAACATCCAGCAAGCAACTGGGAACCCAAATAACACATTCCCACTGCAAGAGCAACAGCAATTCCACCTACAATTCTCTTGTTATTCATAATTTGATACGAGACCACTGCCCCAGCTCACAGCAAGCACGGGACAGCCCTGTCAGGCATGGTCCTCACTGCCTAAGCCGAGGAGTCCAGCACTGTAACAGCACAGGTGCTATGCCACTTCCCTTATGACAGCCTGACTTAAGACTCCAAATGTTACTAAGGCAGCAGAACTCAGGAGCATCATAAACCATTTCCTCAGGCATGACTGTTTCAATGCTTTGTGTCTTCTTCATGGATGGAATGTTTCAGTAACAATTTGTATCACGTCTTCTTTGTCTCCTGTAACCTTTTTTGATTCGGGTATTTTTTGTCAAAAAATCCTGCTACTTTTTGGTTATAATTTCCATGGAATAATTTTTCATCTTTTCTTGTTCCAAACATGTGAAAAGTGGCTCTCATAAAGTCCAGCCTCATCTGCTTTTGATAACAGAAACCTTAATATTTCATCTGTGTACCACACTGTGTGTCTCAAAAAATACAATAATATTTAGTACTTTTCTTGATACACAAGTCTCTTACAATCTATAGAAGACAAAAGTAGTCCTCACACCCACAAATATCCAGGTATTTACCTTTACTTGAGCTATTTTTTCATTCAGCTTTGAGTTCCTCTCTAATGCCCTTTCATTTTAATCTGAAGGAACCCCTTTCTACACTGTAGGTTAAGAGGTAGGGGCAAAAATGCCTCGGTGCTTCTATCCAGGAATGTTTTAATTTCTTCCTCATTTTTTGAAGGGTAGTTTTGCCAGATATAAAATTCAATTGACTAGAATTTTTAATTCACTGTTGTAATTATCAACCTCTTTCCTCTGGACCTCCAGGGTTTTTGGTAGAAAACTAATGACTAGCTTATAGGAGAATCATGATGAAAAGTCACCCTCCATCAGCTCATAGACATTCATATTATTTCTGTATTTTATACATAGCATTGAGCATTGTTGATAGTATCCTAGTGTCAGTGAGGTTACCAACCATTTTGAGGCTAATCAGTGATAATTGTTTAAAATAAAAAGAAATTGTTGAATTATTGAATATGTTGAACAGACATCAAGAGCCTTCAAAAACAAAAAGTATAATACTTTTGAAACTAAAACAAAAGGGATATTGAAGCATTTGATGGTTTGAATTTCTAAAACTTTAAATATCAATCTCCACAATGTTCATAAGCAAAAAAATATTTTGTAGCTTATTATTATTATTAAGGTTTCTTGAGGAGTAAAATTGAGACAATGGCTATGGCTTTATACTACTGACTGCAAGAAGGCTATTTCATGCTCTGACCTCACAAGGGGCCAGATTAAAGCCATCTCAATGGCCAGGTATATAAGGACCTACCTACTCATAGTGGGATTTCTGTCCTCTGTGCAGACAGCTCTTAATTGGAGACCTTTTGACACAGAGTAAGCATGTTTGTGGTTGGTGGTTTGGTGAGTTTGGATTTTGGGTTTTGGCTTTTAATTTTTGATTTCTAATTTTGTCATCTGTTCTAGTTTGTTATTTTTCCTCAAGTTTTTCATTATATTTAGTCATCATCCTTTGTTAGCCTTGCTTCTCATGACGCCTAGTTGGAGTAGGGAGCATAGTCAGGGGACACACACTCAGGACCTCACACGCCTATAATCCACATCTCCTGACCAGGCCTCACCACACAACAGCATATGAAATCCATAACATTCTCATACTTGAGGCTTTGGGGGGGGACATTACAGATTCAAACCATAACACTGTCCTTTCTCCCATGCTTCTGCAGTAGTGGGAATTGTTTTTAATATCTGTTTGTCAAGAATCTTAAAATAAAACCAATGCTCCTGAAAAAAATTCTTAGTGAGACTGTACCCATACTAGGCTTCTACTTCACCTATCAGTCATATCTGAGTATAGAATGAAGATATTTTCAGACATGATCTCCAACATTTTCCCCCTGTACACTGGAAGAAAAAATTTGGTACCCAGAGAATCTCTAGGGTGATAGAGAAGGAAGACATCATGCCGTCGGAACCGTAAGTTAGAAGAGCTGCACATCCAGATTGGCGCTGATTAACAGATATGTGATGGATATTTGAAACTAAGCAGGATCTGATTAAAATCAGGTACACACTTGTGATGGAGTGGTTAAGGATGCAGTATTAATGGTAAGAACAGAGTTGTCAAAGTGTATTCCAAAGATAACCATCATTAGTTCCCAAAAAAGGACAAAACAATATATAACCATTCAAAATGGAAATATGATCATATTATAACATTATGTAAATTAGCAAAGATTAATATCTATTCAGTAATAAGAAGGTAAAATCTTTACTATTTGCACTTGTGCAGATTGCAAGAGAGGACTCAGTCCTTATCTTCTTTACTTAGAAATCAATGAATAAAATCTGAAACTAAAAAAGAATGATAGATATATAATATTTAGAAATAAGACAAATAATGAGAGAAATAAAAAATACTATGAAGTAGTCTGACGATAAAAGTTAGAATGAGGCTGAAATAGTGGTTCTCTTGCTTTCTGTCTTAACCCACTCAGGCATAAATGGCAAAATACCGTAGATTGCAGATCTTTTAACAATATAATTCTTTTTTTACCATTTTGGAGGCTGGAAAGCCAGATCAAGATTTGATATTGGGTTAGAGCCCAGTTTCTCACAGATGATGTACTTCCCATGTGTTTTCCTCATATCCCCAGAGAGCAAGGCACCTCTCTGGAGCCCTTTTTTAAAAGTTGCTTTTTTCATTCTTTGAGATTCAGACACCATGACCTAACCATTTCCCACGATCCTACCTCTTAAAATCATCACTTTAGCAGTGACGTGAACTCATTAATTTGGGGAAGATAAAGTACTTAGACTGTAGGATTTTCAGTACTATGTGCATACAAATACTTCACATAAAATTTTAGGTAAAAATAATGATAAATAACTTCAAATATATTTATTAGCACTTTATGATTCATTTTTATTTTATTAAACATGATCACATTTACCTATGCAATTGCATTTACTTGCATTTGAGCTATATGTATTTGATTAGATATATGTGTATATATTTATATATATGCAAACTATCTTTAGTCTACAAAAAAAATTGCTAAATGTCTAGTTGCAGACTGCAAACTATCTTCAGCCTACAGAAAATGGTGGCTAAATGTCCACAACTCTAGCTAGATACTCCAGCTTCCCAAGAATTCACAGCCCACAGGTTGGGAATATTATTTTAATTCTTAAATTTTAACTCAGTGGGGCCTAACTGAAAATGAGCCATAGTGACTGCTAACCAAAAAACACATTTTGAAGCACATAGTCTCTTATTTTCTGTGATTAATGAAACATATTGTAAAAATGGTTCCTCCTGGGGAGAAGGTAATATAACGAAACCTGTAGTAATGAAGGTGATGATTTTCACTGCTGGTGGCATGAAAAGCACAAAGACCTAAAATCCACCCAGACTTCTTCCAACCCACTTCCAAGAACAACAGAGAGTATCTTAGGAATAAAAAAAAAAAAAAATACAACCAGGGTTTTTCCTGCATAGAGGGTTTTTCCCTTTATGCAAAGAACAAACCTCAAAAATTGCCTTCTCTGTTGAGTAGCTAATTACCCATCTTGTTGCTAAGGACTGAATTGTTGAGTTTATGCAATAGCGTGTTAGCTAAACTTGGGAAAGGAGAGTGCAAGCAGCCCAAGTCCCGCCTCCACCTTCATCTTTTTCAAGTTTAGCATGTGTTTCAGTAAGAACATGTCTGTTCAAATGTATTAAGAAAACAAAACCAAACGTTTAACTTGGTCATGCCTGTCAGAGAAAATTGCTACAATTATTAAGCCCAAAAAGCACAAATGCAATCTACAAAGATAAATGTGTTTCTAGGACTTTTCATTCTAAGGGTCTCCCAATCATTAAACTCAAGGTGTGAATGTATAAAGCATGTTTTTCAGAGTCTTTAGAAAACTTTTTCACACCTTTTACTGCCCTGTTAATATGTTTATAATTTTCAAACATTTAACACTTTCTACACGATAACTGCTGTGGCAAAGACTGTGCCAAGACTACAAAAAATAACAAGCAGAACAAAAACTAAGACAAAGCACAACTCTTTTTCACCCTTAGAAAACTGTTTATCTAATGTGGAAAGTCATGCAAGCCCCTAATTGCAAGATGTGATGCATTCATAGAGGAATCCCTTGGATGCGATTAATTGAATAAATTATGGCTACACATAACGACATGGAACTATCTCAGAAACATAAAACTAAGGAAACAAGTAAGCTGCAGATTAGCTCAGTATGATTCCATTGATATATGAACATAAAATATGCAAAACTGGAGAATCTATTGTCTAGGGACACAAATTCATAAAGAACACTAAGAGTAGCAACACAAAATGTAGAAGCAATTTCCTCTGCACCTAGCCCTGAATTCTTGTTTTCCTCTGTCCAACAACCTACCATGGACACCCACTGAGTCTAGGAGATCCTTACCACTTCCGTGAGTAAAGAAAAAGAAATAGCAATTTTCTTTTTATTCAGGATGGAGAATAAAATGATGACTGATTCTTTACTTTCTTCAAACATTCTCTTAATTTCTCTAAGCAAATTAACAATTAGTGATAAAGAGGTTAGAGCCTCAAGGCATGATCAAAGACCCACATGTCACCGGCTTCCAGAGGCAGCATTTCCTTTCAGAGGAGAAAGCTTGGATCTGTTGGCTCTACTCCATGTATTTACCACTTAGTGCTTCTAGGTTCCTTTTAGAAAGGAAGTTAACAATGTTTTTATCAGCCGCTTAATGATAGGCGTCCTTTAAGACTGTAAGTCCTGCCACTTAATATTTTTACTATGTTTTGTTTATGTTCAGATGTTACACAAATGCTTTCTGTTATGTTATATTTGCCTAGAACACTTAGTACACTAACATATTGTACAGGTTTGTATGCAAAGTGCCATAGACTTAAAGCCTAAGTGTGCAGTAACCTAACAGGGCATTTCTCCAACATCTTCCCCATCATTGAGCGAACTATGAATACACGTGTTCATATAGTCAGCTGTATGTGTTTAGCTGACAGCTAATTTTATGGTTTGCTGGGCTATGGTGCCCTGGCACTTGGTCAAGATTATTCAAGACGTTTCTATGAAAGTGTTTGTGGATGACAGTTGCTTCAGTTACGTTTTTGTTGCTGGGACAAATAACCAAAATTTACAGCTGTTGACAGAGAAGGTTTATTTTAGCCCACAGTTTCAGGAAGTTTCAGTCCACTCAGGGTGGCTAGCAAATGCAGAAAGGGTCTCGTGGAGAACAGCTGCTCACAGCATTGCAAGAGGAAGGATCCGGGTTTGGGAGAAGCCTGTGCAAGGGCATTTTCTTCCAGGCCACACCCTCAATGATCCACCACATCCTCAGGGACGCACCCTTCCCATCCAGGGCCCACCTCCTAACAGCATGTGAAATCCATAGATAATCCACAACATTCAAATACAGGAGGCTTCTGGAAAACATTCCACGTATAAACCATAACAACAGACACACTAATCAGTTAGACCTTGAGCAACCCAGATGACCGTCTGTAACATTGTTGGGCCTCATGTGGTCAGCTGCTGGTCTGGCTAGCATGGAAGGCTGAACCCCAAAGTAGCAAGAGCTCCCAGAAAGAGCCTGTGGTTTGAACTGAGGCATCAACTCTCCCCTGAGTCTCCACCTTGCTGATACATCCTGCAAATCTTTGAATTACCAGTGAAATCCTTAAAATAAATTATACATACATACATACATATATATACATATATATACATACATATATATATATATACATACATATATATATATACATACATATATATATACATATATATACATACATATATATACTATACACATATGCACATGGATATCCTGTTCATTCTATTTTTTCCAAAGAACCATGACTAACAGAATAGTGACTAATACATCAGCTATCTATCAATAGAACATACTTTTTTAGATATTAACTGAGAGGATAACTCAGAAAATAACAGTACTTTTAAAAAAAAAAGTAAATCTGTAACAGGATACCAGAAAATAAATATTAGTACTGGGTAGAGCCAACGGCAGAAAATAGAATACTCAAATTTATGGAAAAGTGCCAAGACGGATGCCATTCTTCAAATTCCCATTGCATACAGCCAGAACCTTCTTTAGATCACCACCCTGCCTCTTCTCTACTCCATAACCTTGCGTGACTCACCACTAAATTCAGTAGATTTCTATTTGGGAGGAAGTTTTCTTAATTGCCCACAAATTGGCGATGCTGCCACCACCTGCACATTTGTGTATTGCTTTTTCCCACCTGGAAAGTTCTCTCTTTCTTCCACTTGATATCTGCATCTCATCTTTCAGATTTTAGTTTGTTTGCTTCCTACATGATACTTCTCCAATAATCTTGACTCAGGCCAGCCTTCCCTGAAAATGCATAGCAATGAACAGTAGATTTTCACATCATTACTCTTCAGTCATTAGCTGTGTCTCCTCAAAGATAGAGTATATAGGCTCCTTATCTGTTATTCCAAAAATGTACTAAAATCTTACGTGGGTGTGCACACACTCATGAGTTTGTCATTCCTGACTTGACATTCACCGGATTAGCTTCCTTTTTCTGAGTGCTATCTCCGGAGCATTCTATCCCTAGTTTCTGCATTGTTATATCTGGCTGGTTTGATTACTACTTCTGCTAACTACTCCAAACCTAGTGCCTTGGAATAATGCCCATTTTATTTTTTATTTTTTTGTATTACTACAGATTGAGCTCAGAGCCTTCACAGGGATCTACATACCCATTCCATTCATTTATTGTTTGTATCTTGAGACTAGCTCTCACTAAGCTGCTAAATTACCCAGGTTGAGCTCAAACTTGTGTTTTTTTGCCTCAGTCTCCCAGAGTGCTGGGATTACAGGACACTGGGCCCAGCTATGATGCCCATTTTAATATAGTCATAGATTCTGTGAGTCAGAAATACCAGAACAACTTATTTGAGAGGTTCTTGTACAGAATCTGTCATAGCATTACTGTCCAGATTTGGATGGTGCTGAAATCATTTGAAGCCTCAACTGCACTAACTGACCAAGACGGGTCACTCATATGGCTGGTGGCTGACCCTGGCGATTAACTAGGAGCTCAGCTGGAGCTACTGACCGGCTGATTGCCCAAAAGACTTCCCACCTGGCATGACCTCCCCTTGACCTCAGAGGAGCTGGGCTTCTTATGCCAGTCTTCAGAGAATCAACTGCTTGTACAGAGTGATCTTGCTGGAAGGTGCTCCACTGAGAATGCCTTGGCCTTCACATTTTACATTATCCCTTTTGCTAGTGGCATTGAAATCAGTTTGTAAAAGCAAATAAAAAGAACTAAAATCAATCAAAAGTATCAATTGCCAATATGTAGTTTACTGATGCATCCATGGTTACATTTCCATAAAACTTCTACAGATTCAAATTCCAGGCAGTCAGAAAGTGAACCAGGCAAAGAATGACTTAAGACAAAAACTTCCCAAAACACAATCCTCAACTAAGTGCATGAAAGTTGTGTTTCAATTGAGAAGTACATTGAGAAGGTACATGCTTTGGGTGCTGAGTGGTGGAACAATTACATAACTAAAGTAATGAGAAATCATGTGTTTAAATTGATGAGAGGAACAAATAGGAATATATAATAATCCTCTAAATATTAAATCTTAA
Source organism: Ctenodactylus gundi (assembly GCA_004027205.1). Taxonomy (NCBI): domain Eukaryota; kingdom Metazoa; phylum Chordata; class Mammalia; order Rodentia; family Ctenodactylidae; genus Ctenodactylus; species Ctenodactylus gundi. The sequence continues at coordinate 88,532 of PVKB01004216.1, read as the reverse complement.
ATTTCAAAGTAGTAACATATATTAAAGATTGTTTTTTACTTTCCTGCAACTCCCAAACTGCAATACTAACACATGATCATCTGCCCTTCTAAAGCAATCCATGTTTCTCTGGCAGATGGAAGCATCTCTCTGCCCGTCAGAGCACTCCACCACTAGCAACTTCTCAAAGTCACCATGAGCCCTCTACAAGCCTTCACAGAAAGTTTACAATGGAGCCATGGCTCTTTCCTGAAACACTGTGCTTAATGTGAAGTTAAGAAGCTACTAAGCTAGGCAAGGTGGCACAAAAGCCTGTAATCCCAGCACTCTGGAAGGCTAAGAAGGGAGGATTGAAATCTCACGCCTAGTCCAGGCAGGTTATCAATTTGAGACCCTGTCTCAAAAGTGAAATTTAAAATTAAAACTGGGCATTCTGTAGAACCAAATGGGTATGAGAGTAGGAGTCAGGGAGGATGGGGAAGGTGTGGGAACACCAAAAGTGGGAAGTTGATGTGATATCTATGTGCACAGAATATTCAAGTTCATTGTAAACATTATGTATCTTGCATGTGTATCTTAATAAAAATTGTAGGAAAAAATTAAAATTAGGATAGAGATGTAGTTCAGAATGAAGGTACTGGGTTTAAGCACCAGCATCACCAAAAAAAAAGGGGGAGTTCTATTATTATTCAGAACAATAAATAAAAGCTTTGATTGCTTCTTTGTATTGATAAAATGAATTCACTCATTCGCAGGAAAGTATGTTTCTTCTTTCAACAAAAAAATCCTTATCCTTAGTACATAAGTCATTTGCTGAATATGAAAGATGAATTTATTCCAGATACACATGACTTTATCCCTCACAACATGAATGAGGTTTCTGAAGCTTCGGTTGGTTGAAACCAGAAGTGAGACTGAGTGTCTGGGATCAGAGAGTAGCTGGGAGAAGCTGGGCTGTGAGGTGAAAATGCTGAGTGGTGCTGGGGCTCAGCTGGTATCTCCGCCGGAGCTCAGATTTCACGGGTCCTCCCATGTAAGTGGTATATGAGAATCTAGGCCAAGTTTGAGCTTTCGTTTCCTCTTGAGTGAAACAGAAACGATACCAACATCTGAAAACAGTGCGCAAAGACTGCTGTTATAGAATGTACACAGAGCTCGGCATCTAGAGCAGTGGGGTGGCGTGCCCATTGCGCAATACCGGCTGTTAGAAATTAAAACACGCCCAAAAAACAGGTGCTGCCGCTTTCCAGCACTCCAAAGTCCGACAGGAGAGGAAGCATAACAACACAATTTCCTACAAAGCAATTTAATATAAATATATTCATCAAATTTCCATTTAAAAAATCTAAGGTGAAAACATTTACTTCATTAATAAAGGAAGAGTGCAGTGAAGTTGTGCTTTGAAAACGGGAAGTCAAAGGAAAATGGCCGCGCAAGGCAGAGAACAAAACCAATACACACGCGCATCGGACATGCGCATCGCTCAGTCTTTCTAGATCTTTGGTTCTGTAAAGCCATTTAGCCTGGTCTTTCTTAAGCAAGATTTCCACCCACAAAACCACTGAAGAAAATTTATCCAGCCTTTGACTGACATTTTCAAAGGCAGGACATTTGCTATTTTGTAAGTCAGTCCATCCCATTTTTAATAGCTGTAATTGTTCTTTTTTTAAAAAGTCTCTAATTTCCATTCATTTTTCTTAACTCACCTACTGGTCTCTCAAGAAAAAATACCTAGAATCTATACTCTCATTTAAAAGTGTGATGCCCTTTTGAATTAAGTTTAAATTATGCAGTGCATTAAAGAAAATGTTTAAAAATTTTTAAGTCTTAACAGTTTCACCCTGCAGCAGTTAAAACTGAATTTGCAATATAATCTCCCCCTTGCTAAGTGCTAGCAATTAACTTTAATGTAAAACATAGAAGAAAGTAGTTCCTCAACTGAATTTAAACTTTTCAATGCTTTTATCTGTCTCAGGAGTATAACTTGCTTCCATTCTTCAGGATTAAGACATGAAAGGACAAATCGCTCCCCCAAAGGACGACTGAGCAAAATTGATATTCATGAAATTTCCCTACTTAGTGTCAACTTCTTACCTGTGCAACTCTTAGTATTCTGATAGATAGGCTCCTTACAATTAATACTTTCTTGCGTTATCCACAAACCAAACCTATCTTGTATCAAAACTACCCCCCCCAAAAAAAAAATCCAAGAGAGAAGATTTTAAGCAGTGTAGATCCTCTGGAGTAAACACAGCTTAAATAATGGATTTCCTATATTGATCGGTTGGTTGTCAATTTGAGCACATCAAAACACAAAAGAAAGATACTTATCCATATCTGAAAAAAAAATCAAATTAAGAACCACTCTGGTTTGTATTTTGGTTTGATTTTATGCCCTCAGTGTCTGTAGGGAACTTTTGAGCTTCTCTGCTACCAAAAAATGTTGTGGATTCTTTGCACAGAAATATTTAAGGTGGAACACTCAAACATGTTAACGAAAGACTCCTCACCAATTGTTTTATGCTAGTATCTCTTAATACTAACCAGACCTTGATGTGTTGCAATAAAACAGGAAACTGTTAAATATATGCATATATAGTAGACTGTAGCTTAAAAATGAAATTGAAACTTCATTGCAAAGATAATTGGATAAGTATTTAAGGCCTCAAGGCTTAACATAGCAGTACAAATTACATATTATATATTCTCAGCCCATGGAAATACATCATTCTATGAATGGCATTAGCTTTTGAGGGCGAATTATACTCCTACCTTACACAATGTCTTCCTGCTACCCACTTAAAAGCACGTTGGGTGCCTATTGGTAGTTCTCGGTGTATGCTGATGTAACTCACCAGCTCACAGATTGTCTCCAAAATAAGATAAATCCAATAGGAAGCAAAGTAAGATTTATTTGTTGAGTTGAATATATTTAGTAGCATAAGAAAAAGTTAAGTCTTAAGTGCCTCAAAACCATAAACCAGTATTTTAAAATAGTTTTAAAGTACAAATTCTATGCATATATGTATATATATACACACACACAAATCATAAACATGGTACATACTATTTTTCATTGTAATTATGACCAGTTTTAATTTTCTACTTGATTTTTTGGTAAATCAGAACAGAACAATCGTAATGACGTTCTCAAATTCTGGTTATCATAGTGGCTTCATTCTCTCTGCTTAGGTAGAGTCAGTTATCAGGGAACTGCTGTATGCCAGGCTCTGGAGGTGGACCCTCAAAATGACCCACTGGGAAGAGTTTGCTAGAGCCAAATTAGCTAGCATCGTGCGCGCGTTTCACTGGACTACTAAATGGCAGCGCTATGCTCTGCCCGACTGTGTCCCTCCTAGGAAGGAACCGTCAAGCTGACGCAGCTTGGAGAGGAACAAGGGGCAGAAGCTCTGCGCTGGAGCACGGTGTTGCCCTCAGATCCAGTGGGCAGGAAGTTGTGCCACGGGGAATGAATGATGTAATGGACAACAGACTGTGCCACAAGGCCATCCCTAGACCACCCTGTCTTAACCGACAATGAAGGCTATGCAGGTGGCCTACGGACGGGGCCCCCGAGTCAGCACACAGACACTGGAGGCAGAACAGAGGCCACAATCTCGAGTTAAGGAACATTTCAGCGGTTTACCTGACAGCGTGGTGGCCAAGCCATGTTGGGTTGAATTATTTGACGTATTATATGTGCTATATACTCCATGCACAGTCTTATAAACACCGTCTCGTACATGTTCCACTCTGTCCCAACTTAGTATTGAGCAGAACAGAAAGAGCGAGGCCTAACTCTGGGGGGAGAAAAGGCTGGTGGGAAAGGAACAGTCGACGGATATGTACAAAATCCGCAAAAGCAGTCCCTGTGTAGAAGCGCTGTGCTCACTGTTTTTGCCAGCTATTGAAGGAAGACTCCTATTTTATGAGAAAAAATATTATTATTTGTTTTATTTTGGACACAAAATGATGTTTTTCTTTCTACTCACACAGTCCAGCATTTCATATCTTTTTCTAATAAAGAAAGAGTAAATTATAACACAAGAAGTAGGAAAATGGATTTTCTATTTTCTGTTTTTATTAACCATCATCTTCGTTGCATCTGACATACAAAGTTATACAGCAAGGACTGGATCTTTTCCTTGTGCTGACTGTAGTGATAGCAGCAGGTGACAGGGAGACAGGAGCCTCCCTGGACGGCAAAGTGGCCGTTTTGATCTTTTGCCTGTGTCGCTGAGAATTGGATCTGATTGTCTCTAAAGCCCCTTTGGCGAAAATTCTGTGACCCTCAGCTCATTTCTGGGTTCAGTGTTGGTTACCAATTTCACTCGATACTTGGCATGTATTTGAATATATCTACCTGCTTGTCGCTCTTTTATTCAGCTTTTGTATAAACTTCCCCATATTCTAATAGAATGTAGCTTAACTTTTAAAACATGCTAAAAGTCAATCAGCAATATATGTATACCCATGTTCATAGCAGCACAACTTACAATAGCTAAAATACGGAAGTCACCAAAATACCCATCAACAGACCAGTGGATACACAAATTGTAGTATTTGTACACAATGGAATACTATGCATCAATAAAGTCCAACAGCATAGAGGTTTTTACAGGCAAATTGAAGAAACTTGAGAACATCATGCTTAGTGAAGTGAGTCAGAAGCAGAAGGTGACACATCGGATGGTCTCTCTGATATGAGAGTCCCAGATCACAACTCCTATGGAACTTAAGACAAAAGACAAAGTGAAACAGGGGGGTTCGGAAGGGGAGGTGGGAGGGGAGAGGGGAGAGGGAAGGACAAAAGGAGAGTGGGAAAGTCCTTGTCACCTTGACAAGATGCGTAGGTGCACAAAATGCTAAACTTCATTGTAAACCTTAAATTTTGCACTTATACATATCAATAAAATGGGGAAAAATGTTTGTTGCTTAATAACATCAAGATTACATGATGAAACTTATTTATTTACTTTTTTATTTTTTTGCTTCTTTGTTTATCTGTTATATGACAGGGTTTCACTCTGTAGCCCAGGGTGGTCTTGAACTCCCTATGTGACCCAGGTTAACCTCAAATAATCCTGCCTCAGCCTCCCAAGTGATAGGATTACAGGCATGTGCCACCACACCCAGTTTATGTGACGCTGGGAAACAGAACCCAGGGCCTGGCACTTGCTCTAACCACTGGGCTGTTCTGCCCATGGGTACTGCAGTGGAATTATATACGTGTGTCTTCTTTTCTTAAATCTCACCGCTCAACATTTCTTCTTTTTCTCTGTTTTTTAATATTCATAGTGCTAGGAATTGAACTCACAGCCTTAAGGACACTAGGTAAGCACCTACCATTGAGCTACCCACCCAGCCTCCACTTCTATTCCACTAAAGAACTGTTTCCATGAAATTAGCACATATGACAAGTGTTAGAATTATGCACCTACTTATTATTTCTTTTTTATCTTTGTGACAAATTCATGAGAAACTTTCTTTGCTCCTGGGACAAATGTACAGAATATTACAAATGATGACATGGATGACACAGAATTTTTGCATTTTAGATAGTAATGTACCATCCACTTTACATTTAAATTTCATAAAGGAAAAAAATAAATGTCTCAATGTTTACATTTCTCTTCAAGTCTAGGAGATGCTTCCTTGGCCATGGGCATGGTAGTAGCAGAATGGGTGATACATGCAGTGGTCAGCTGCGATCGACTCTGTTCCCTGACTGTGTCTCTTAGAAAGTAAGTGACCACAAACAAGTACAACAAGTGCATCAAGAATACCCTTACCTTTTGTATCCATTTGACATATCCTCATGAAACTCAACAGAAATACTTTTCTTAATGGCAAGAAAGGTGAGAAACCATAGGCTGCAAACTGCACAAAGAGCAACCTAGTCCTTCCTCTTCCGGCCTGGGGCCCAGCTGATGAGCTCAGTGCCTGGTCGCAGTTCTATTGAAAAAGTAAAATAGAGAAGGAAGGAGGGAAAGAAGGAAAAAAGGAAGGAAGGAAGGAAGGAAGGAAGGAAGGAAGGAAGGAAGGAAGGAAAAAAATCACAGAAGTTAGAAACTAGAAGAAATCTTTTTTGTAATAGAAGAAATCTTAAAGATCAAAATCTTCAAACAAATTTTTAGACAAATCACATAAATGTTAACACCAGAATAAAGCTGAGATCTCCCAATATCCTCTGTGATGCTCTGTTCTCACCTCTCCATGGTCAATTTCAGCTGTATCTCAATGCTTGAGCTTACAATCACTGGACTGGACAAGTGGATGTGTTTGAACTGGAGGTTTTCATAGGTAGACAAACGCATGCTGAATTATGTAGCCAGAGTCTCTTTTGATTTGAGCTTTGTTGAGTGTCATTTCATACTAGGCATAGCCATAGCCAAAGCCTTGTTAAGAAAGGAACATTTAATCCCACACCTGAGTGATGAAGAGGAGGAGAGGGGAGGGGCAGTGGCCTGAGTCAGAAAGCAATCAAACAAGTTGTAATTTAAACAATGGAAAGAGGAAAAGACAAGTGGGATGTTGAGTCCTGAGGAGAAAAAGCCCTGAGGCCACAGTGCGGAGTCTGAATGTTTCAGAAAACGCAGAATATCATGTGCTTTGTATTTCAGGACAGTGCCTCTCCTATGCATCCCAGGCTGTCCTCAAACTTGGGTTTTTCCTGTCTCAGCCTCCCAAGTAACTGGGATGACAGGCATGGGCCACTGTGATCAGTTAGAACACACAGAATCCAAGCGCCCATAGGAGACAAACATGTCAGACAATTTTTACACTTTAGAAGGCATGACTTTGCCTTACTCTTCTCAAAATAATTGCAATTAACGTTTTTTTCAACGTTTTCCAGAGACAGGATAAAGATGAAGGAAGACAGTCAGGAGATGCTGCTTTTGTTTCAAACTTTAGAAAGATGTTGAAAAACTTAGTAACAAATTCTTTAGAAATCAAAATCTATGATAAGCAAAAGATAAATTTAAATTTTAAATATGACAATATATATTTGTATATTGATATATTATACCCTGTATTATTTATGCTACCATTAGTTTAAATTAAATGATACTCTAATATTTATCTTTGTCTGTCTGAGAAACTATAAATTTATTGGCATTGGGAGCTGTAACTTGTGAAATCTAGCCCTGCCTGCTGTAGCTTGGATCTTGAGTGTCCCCCCAAAGCATCATGTTTTTGGAAACGTATGTTACTAGGAGATAGAGCCTGGCTGGGAGGGGAAGATACGTAAGGCTTGACCTGAAAAGAAGGTGTCATTGTGTTGATATTGGAGAGAGAGATGCCCAGGGCAGAGCTTTCAGGTATGCTGTTGACTTGTGGACCAAGAAGTGAGGGAGGGGCACCCACCCCGGGGGAGGGGGCGCCCAACTGGCAGCTTGAAATAAGTAAAGGAAGGAATAAGAAACATTGTTGCATTTTCTTCCTGGGAAAGTACTGGCCTTGTCTGAGCCTCTAAGGCATCGATTGGCTCCTGCTTCACTCTGCTTCTGTCTGTGATAGCCCGAGCCATTCTCCACCCTCTCTCTCTGCCGTGCGCCTTCACTGTTGCTGGCTGCCATATTAATGGACTATGTAGAGAGAGACCTTCAGAAACTGTGAGCTAAATAAATCCTCCCTTAAATTTTGGATTTGGGGCATTTTGTCGCAGCAATGCGAAAGTTAACTAAGATACTACTCCTTGCTATAGAAAAAGCTTAGTAGGTGCATCAGTAAGATCTTTCGGAACCAGACACCAAACATACCAGGCCTCAACTCTGGCAGTACCTCAGCCTACACAACGTGACACTCAAAATTCTAATATTATTATGTTTCATGATTATCTTTTATAATTAATGTGTTTGAGATAAAGCAGATTGCACATCAGATTCAAGATAAACTATTTAATCTTATAGTAAATTATATAATGAATAAAAAAGTTTTAAAATCTATTGTGATCTTATAAAATAAGACTACACATCAGCATCCATCACAAAATTTTCTATATGAAAAGCAAAATTTGAGCAAAGACTAATATAAACTACTGGAAGAAAACATACGAAATGTTCTTGTACTATTGAAGCAAAAGAAATCTTTCTAAATATTGAGCAAATCCAGAGAACATAAAGTCTTAATCCATAAAAATGTAAAAACGATCACAGAAAATCTATAAAGCTAAAATACTTTTTTCTAAAAAACTGGGAAAATATATCATAAGTTACATACCTGAAAAGAGTCCTAATATTTTTATAATCATTATATAATATAAACTGTCAGTAAAAAATGGTGCAATAGATAATAAACAGACAACTCAAGGAAACTCGAGGAGAAAGATAAGAATATGATTTAAATGTCAATTTACAAATTCTATCACAAATAATTTTCAAATGGAGCTTAAAGCAGTACAACTGTGTTTTCTAGAAGAAATAGAAAGATTGGAAGAAAGGCAACACCCAGGGATGATGCAGGTAAATCAGATATTCTTATACACTTGAGTGTAAGTTAACATTACTTTTTAGCAGAGAATTTGTAATAAGCATACATAGCACCCTAAAATATACCTCTGTGACATAAAGATTATTTTGAGAAATTGCAAACACAGGAGAAGCTTGAAAACAGAGCACAGATTTCACTCTTATAGGTGAAATGTACATCTATGGAGGAAATCTTCATTTGTAAGGGCATCTTTATGTACCAAGAGGAAAGGTATGACAAAGTCACTGTAGGCACATGAGGAAGAAGGCACCAACTTCAATTCATTCCATAGAATTTTGTCATTCCTAGGAACTCTGCGTTACTGCCCCCCAACATTCTTTTCTATTTCAATGGATAATACTATTTTGAAGTCTAAGCTCGACACTATCTTCCTAAGACATAGTCATTTTTTCCTGGATGTCTCTTATACTGTATATTGCATTAGTCTGTTTTTCTTTACTGTAACAAAATACCTAAGGCAAGATAACTTTATAAAGAGAAGAGGTTTATTTAGCTCATATTTCTGGGGATTGACCAGCCTGACAAGCCTCCACCTGGCTCTGCTGAGGCCCTCATTGCAGGTAGCCGGACCTGCGTGACAGGGATCACGCTGAAAGAGAAATGACATGAAGCTTTCAAATTAGAATTTTAAAGCTAAGCAGTTCCTCCAGTTTTTCCACACTGAAAGCCTCCCTGGGCCCTTCACAAATGCACAACCAGCTCAATCTGCTTACATGCTTTCCCTTGCTTTTGCTCTATTTCTCCTATAAGCTCAAGCATTTTGTGTGTTCAAAGGCAACTATGTGGTTGTCCTTCCAATTCAGCCACATTCTAAATAAACTCACTCCTCCTTTTATCAGTTCTCTCTTGCTGTTGGTGGTGAACAGGTGAATGAATCCAGGTCTAGTCAGGGCACAGGTCCAGCCTCGGGCTGGGTCCTGGGCAGCAGCGTCACCAAACAGGAATCCCAAGACAGATTCAGAGGCTGAGTTCTTACAGCACTGCATCCTCAGAACTGCCTCATTTCCCTCCACAGGGAGCACGCAATGATCTGTGGGTCTCCCAAGAAACCTGGTCCCGTGAAGGTTGCGTGGTCTTCCACATTGCCACACTGGGAACAAAACTTCTAACATATGAGTCCATGGGGAACAAACCACATCCAAACTAGAGCATACGTGTTATTATGCTTTTAGTTGAGTCTCATTAATCTTTTATTGAAAGACTAAGAACTAATAGTACAAAGCATAAAGACAGAATTACCCCTCCCTGTAAAAATGTGTACGTGGTGATTTGTACCTGCTGGGTTGTACAGAAGGGCGAGAATTCTTCATGTCCTTGTAATCTCTTAGCAGCAGGTGGGAAGGCTTCTTTCTATCAAGGGCCATTTGGATACATATGATATTATTCAGAGACTATACAAAGTTATCAATTTAAAGGCTAGTCTGCTTTACCAGGAAAATATTTAATTATCATATAATTAACTGAACCCTAATGTGGTGGTGGCCTCTGCTGGGACGGACCAAAAGGTTTTGCAGAGTCACATACAGGCTGTGGGCCCAACAGTCTTGCCCCTGGTTACTAGATTTCCAGTGGTATAGGTCACATTCTGGCTTATTAAATAAAGAAAATTTCTTTCTCTATCAACTTTGTAAAAAAAAAAAGTATATAACTATGAAAGAATAAATTTTTCACATTACTTTTCAGAGCAGTCCTAGATGACCTTCTCTTTTCAAACACTGCCTCTTCACATCTCCCAGAAGGAATAAAGACTCAGGTTGGGTCACCCATCGCTTACGGATGAAAACCTAGGTCAACAGAAGTCGGGTGGAGTGTGAGGAAACACTAAACTTAGTGTTTTTATTCTTATAATTTTACATTCAATTAAACATTTTCTCTCTGGTAAAATAATGATAAAGGAAGATATCCTTAAACAAACAAAAGGTAGATGATTACAACAAAATCTCCCTAATGTTTATATATTAAATATAAAAGATTTTCATATATCTGTGGTCATATATACATCTATGCAATCATTGATAGTCTTATTTTCAGTTGTACTTATTTTCATTTCTGAAAATTTTTAGATCAATTAATCGTAGTAAGTAAAACACACCATCCAAAACTGTTTTGAGGTACTGATTTCACACTAAGATTGCTTCACTTAAGAAAAGCCGAGTTTACCTCTGTTGCTGACTCAGGAGAAGGGAGCCGGGGCTGCCTAGCATTGGTCTCACTACGGGATCTAAACTTCTGTCACCAACGCAGACCAAGGCCAAAGAAGAGCCTCCTTCCAAGCACGCAATTCTCAGGAAGAAAAGGAAGCCGGGACCAAGTCACTGGGCTACAATAAGAAGGCAGCAACTCTGAGCGGGGAGAGTCATGATCATGTCACTTTCCCTCTAGCACACAGGCTGGATCCAGAATTGGGACAGAAAGGAAACTATGGATTGAGTAAATGAGCAGAACCGTAAGGCTTTAAAGGCTAAAAAAAGGTGGGAAATACACCATGGCAATCAGGAGATACAGATAAAAATCTGTAAAACAAATTCAAACTCATGTATTAAGGAAATGGGTAAAACTGCCTTTATGCCACGTATTTGGATTATGGAAATCAGGTGAGTCACGTTGTCGCCTTTAGAAACTTACTCTTCTTTAAAATCATGTTTTAGTCAGCCATGCTTGAAATTACAGGATTCTCTTCCCCGCCCTTATCTCTCATATGCTAGTAATTGCCGAAGCCCACAGGAGGAATGCCTGGCCCCCGAGCTCAGTCAGCCGGGCCGGCCATCGCCCTGGTCATCAACCCTCTGCGGATCTTGCTCGGCTCCCTTCTTTCTCCTCAGCCACCCTGAGTTGTTCCTTTAGGTTTTTTTCCATTTTTTTTTTTTGGTTTTGTTTTTAGTTTCTCTCTTCTTCATTTTTGAGATTTAATTGCCAAAAATATTATATATTATATTGTATACATTTATACTCTAAGTCTGTACAACAGGATGCTTTGCTATAAATAGATATTAGGAACTGATGACTCCAATTAATCTAATATATTTGTCATCTCGCACAGTTGACGTTTCTGCGTTTGAATAATAGGAATACTTAAGATCTCTTACCAATAAAGTATGCGATGCTTCAGAGACTAGTTTGAGAGAGTTTTCCAGCTATGTGTTCTTCTAGGCACTTTGCAGCCCCAGGGATTACACCTTACATCTTTCACTCATTTGAGTTGGGTTTAGTGTATGGTGTAAGAATTTTATTTTATTGTTTGCATGTGATTTTTAACACCGCTTTTTCTGTTTTCATTAGCATGTGTTTGGAATATACAATGGTTACATTAAACATGAGAATTTTGGCCCAAACATACCACATAGACTTCCCCTCCCCCATCTCATCCTCCCTCATATTTGCCCTTTGCCCTATGCCCCTCCCCCCACCTGCCAACATCTCACCGAACTGACTCCTTTACTTCCTTACACTCTGGGCTTCTTATATCAGAGAAACCATGTGATATTTAACCATCTGAGCTTGATTCACTCCACCAAGCATTATGGTCCCAAGGTGTATTCAGTATACTCTAAATGACTCAAATTTATCTGTCTTCATGGCAAAGTAATGCTACACTGTGTATATTGATGGATATTTCAGCATCTTCATGATTCAGCTGTTATCAGTTGTGCTTCTATAAACATGGGTATACATGTATCCCTGGTGTGTGTTGCCTTTAACTATTTGGTAAGATGCCCAGAAGAGATATTGCTGGGTCAAATGGAATATCTATTCTCAATTTTTGAGGCATTTCCATCTTGCTTTCCATAATAACTGTACTACCTTGCAATCCCACTAGCAATGGAAAAGTGTTGTTTTGATTTGCATTTCTCTAATGGCTAAAGATATCTAATATTTTCTAAAGTATTTGTTGATCATTTGTACATCTGAGAACTGTCTTTTCATTTCAATTGCCCATTTTTACTTCTATTTTGAACAGTCTATGTTTGAACAGTCTATTTCTTTTATTTTGAAGTCTATTTTTCTTCAGTTCTTTGTACATTCTAGTTTTTAGCCCCTATTCAAAGAGTGGGTGATAAAATTTTCCCTTTCCACTGATTCCCTTTTCACCCTGTTGGTTGCTTCCTTTCCTGTGCAGAAGCTTTTAAATTTGATTTTAAAAAAAAACAGTTGACTAGAAATAAATATGCCCTTTGATCCGGCGACACCCCTCCTGGGAATATATCCAAAAGAGGTCAAAACAACATACAACAGAGATATATGTATACCCATGTTCATAGCAGCACAACTAACAATAGCTAGAATATGGAAGTCACCAAAATACCCATCAACAGGTCAGTGGATACATAAACTGTGGTACTTATACACAATGGAATACTACGCATCTGTAAGGTCCAACAGCGTGGAGGTTTTCACAGGCAAATGGAAGAAACTTGAGAATATCATGCTTAGTGAAGTGAGTCAGAAGCAGAAGGTGAAACATCGAATGGTCTCTCTGATATGAGAGACCCAGACCACAACTATCTCATGGAACAAAAGACAAAGCGAAAGAGGGGGGTGGGGGTGAAGGAAGGGAGGGTAGGGGGAGGGACAAAAGGAGAGTGGGGAAGCCCTTGTCACTTTGACAAGGAAAGTATGTGCACAAAATGCTCAACTCCATTGTAAACATTAAATTCTGCACTTGTACATATCAATAAAATGGGGGGAAAAACACTTGTTAATTCTTGGTGTTATTTCTTTTGCACCAGGGATTCTATTGAGTGAAGTCTTTGCGGATGACTAGGTCTGCTAAAGCTTTACTCATGTTGCCCTCAGGGAGGTTCAGTCCAACATCATTGAAGAATTGTCCTTTCCTCCGTGGGTCACTGTGTATTCTCAGTGACTTTGTTAAGAATAGTTTACTGCATTCTGCATACTATATGTGGCTTTATTTCTGGTATTTTCACTCTGTTCTTTTGACTTATATAGTTATTTCTGTGTGTATGTACAGCAATTCTGTTTCTCGGTGAATTATGGTTTTCCCAGCAACCCATCCTATTTAATTGTGGTGAATTATCCCTTTATTTTGCTGTTGAAGTCAGTTGCTAGCATTCTGCGGAGGATTTTCCCATTTATAATTATCAGGGACATCTACTTAAGGTAGTCTTTAATCGTAGTGTTTTGTGTGGACTTGGTATCAAGTTATCCCTGGTGCATAAAATATTTAGTAATATTTCCTCCATTTAATTTTTGAAAGAGATTGGGAAGTGTTGGTAATAACTCTTCTTTAAGTGGCTGATCAAAGTCAACAGTGCACCCCCAGGTCTTGCTTGGACTTGCCTTTGATGTGAGACACTGCACTAGGGATTCAGTTTCCTTATTCATTATTGGCAGGCTCATGCGTTCTATGTACTCATGATTAACACCTGGTAGGGTGCATACATCTAGAGAAGCCTCCCTCAGGGTTATAGCGTAGGTAACCATTCCTAGCAGGGCTTAGCCTCCCTATTTCCGTGCCATCCGTTGTCTGACGCTTCTTCCATGTCTGACTCTATTTATTTGAATCACTTCTCTTCTTTGTCCAGCTGAAGAGGTAGTAACTTTATCTTTTGAAGAAATCTTAGTTTCACAATATTTTCTATGGTTTTTCTAGTGTCTGTTTTCTTTATGTTTTGCATAATCGTTGATCTTTCCTTCTGCTAACTTTGCGTATGATTTGTCACCTCCTCTCTATTCCCTTAGCAGGGTCATTGAGCTCCTTCTCTTTGGGAAAACTGGACATCCACATGCAGAAGAATGAATCTAGTCACACACCTATCACCATGCACCAAAATCAAATCAGAATGGATCAAAGACCTAGACATTAAAAGTGAAACACTGAACCTCCTAGAAGACAAATTAGGCAAATATCTAAAAGACATAGGGGTATGCAAAGACTTCCTTGACAAGACACCAAGAGCAAAAGAAATTATTAACAAATAGGATCTTGTCAAATTAAAAAGCTCCTTCATAGCAAAGGAAAATATCAACAATGTAAAAAGAGAACCAACAGACTGGGAAAAAATATTCACCACCAACAACTCAGATAGGAAGCTCATAACTAGAATATACAGGGAGCTGAAGAAAAGTAAGCCTACCAAAATAAAGGATCCTATTGAAAAGTGGGCAAATGAAATGAAGAGGCAGTTCACTCATGAAGAAGTACAAAAGGCCAATAGATACATGAAAAGATGCTCAACATCTCTAGCCATAAGAGAGATGCAAATCAAAACCACACTAAGATAACTTCTCACCCCAGTGAGAATGGCCTATATCAACAAGTCAAATAGTACTCAGTGCTGGCAAGGCTGTGGGAAGAAAGGAACTCTCCTACACTCCTGGTGGGAATGTAAATTCGTACACCCACTTTGGAAAGCAGTATGGAGATCTCTCAAAAGACTAGAAATAAATATCCCCTTTGATCCAGCGACACCCCTCCTGGGAATATATCCAAAAGAGGCCAAAACAACACATAACAGAGATATATGTATACCCATGTTCATAGCAGCACAATTAACAATAGCTAAAATATGGAAGTCACCAAAATACCCATCAACAGACCAGTGGATACACAAACTGTGGTATTTATACACAATGGAATACTATGCGTCTATAAAGTCCAACAGCGTGGAGGCTTTTGCAAGTAAATGGAAGAAACCTGAGGACATCATGCTTAGTGAAGTGAGTCAGAAGCAGAAGGTGAAAACATCGAATGGTCTCTCTGATATGAGAGTCCCAGATCACAACTCCTATGGAACCTAAAACAAAAAACAAAGTAAAACAGGGGGGTAGGGTGGGGGGGGGATGGAAAGGGTAAGGGGAGGGACAAAAGGAGAATGGAAAAGTCTTTGTCACCTTGACAAGATAAGTATGTGCACAAAATGCTCAACTTCATTGCAAACCTTAAGTTTTGCATGTATACATATCAATAAAATGGGGAAAATTAAAATGAATCAAAAGTCAGAAAGCAGAAAAGTGCAGAGTATTGTTTTAAAAAAAGAACGATGAATATACACCAGGCCTATTTAGTGTAAAGGAGTTTGGAGTCCAATGTTCTCTTATTGATTTTTGTGTCTAGATAATGCATCAATTTTTTTGAGACAGGGTCTCATTCTGTAGTCCAAGCTGATCCTGATCTCACTATGGACCTCAGGCTGACCTCAAACGAATGGCAATCCTCCTGCCTCAGGCTCCCAATTGCTGGGAGAATAGGCATGTGACTCTTCACTCGCTTTATGTGGTGCTGGGAAGTTGAACCCAAGGGTCTTGAGCTTGTGAAGCAGGTGCTTTAACTACTGAGCTGTTTCTCCAGTCCCTCCATCCATTGTTGGAAATAACGAAATGATGTTATTCTGCTGTTACACTACAGGCTACTTGTCCTTTCAAGTGTATTTGCCTTATATATCTAGGTGTTCTTATGTTGGGTACATATTTACTTACAATTGCTATATCTTCGTGATAATTCAATGCTGTTATCATTATACAGCAGCCTTTTTTATCTTTTGATTCAGTGTTAGATTTAAAGTATTGCATCCATTTTATCTAATATAATATCATTACCTCTGATTTCTTTTTGTATGGCATATCTTTTTCTATTGTGTCTTTCTCAATTCATGTGCTCCTGTGAAACTGAAGTGAATTTCTTGTATATAGCACAGAGTTATGTCTTGTTTGCTTAGCCATTAAGTCAATTTCTGCCTTTTGCTTGGAGAATTTAATTTATTAAGTTTAAAGTAACTAGTGATCTTTGGGGCGTACTACTGAAATTTTTATTTTCTCACTGTCCTGTAGACCCTTATTTCTTTCTTCCTCTCATCGTATCTTTTTTATGACTTCATGATTTTCTATAATGTCATGTTTTAACTGCACTGTTTCTTTTGTGTGTCTACAATAGTTTTTTTTTCCTTTTTCGTTACCATGATACTTACATAATGCATCTTCTTATACCAACCTATTTTAAGATAATAGCAAAACAGCTTGTATCACCTTTTTTTAATCTCTAAATTTTTACACTTCATTTTATTGGTGTCACAATTTATATCTGTTTATATTATGTATCACTTACCACATTATAACTAGTTATTTTTAATAGTTTTTGTCTTTAAACTTTATACTAAAGATATAAGTGATTTACATATCACCCAAATGTTGGAACATTCTTAATTTGACCATACGCTTACTTTTGTGAGTTTTAAATTTCATAAGCTTTCATGTTACTAATTAGCATCCTTTTCTTTCAGCTTAATGAAATATTTTTAGCATTGCTTCTGAGCAAGATCTGGTGCGGACCAACTCCCCCAGTTGTTGTTGCTGTTGTATTCCTAAGAAAATCTTTCTCTCTCCTTTATTTCTGAAGGATAGTTTTGCTAGGTTAAGTATTCTTGAATGGGATCTTTCTTTAAGTTTTTCCTTTCAACATTTTACATCATCCTGCCATGTCATGGCCTGGAAAACTCTACTGAGAAATCCCATGACAGCCTAGAGGAGTGGGGGATGGGGAGGAACTTACATGTTAGGAACGTTCCTCCTCGTGCTTTCAAAATTCTGTCATGTTGCTTCTGTGGGGAAGCTAAGTGAAGATCTTTAAATTGTCCTATTCCTGTATGTCCACATCCCTTCTATTGTGGTTTGGATCTGGAATGTTCCCCAAAATCTCATGTATTTGAATGCCATAGATGGTCTGTGGAACAATGTGCTGTTGCGAGATTGGGGCCTAGTCTGGAGGGGTGGACTACAGGTGTGTACATTGGACTATGAGCATGTAGTGGAGGTTTACTACACCTTCCACACTTGGATCCAGGAAGGGTTGATCACTGGGATGAGACATGGAAGGATACATGTCTTCGTGATCTTCCTTCTTGGACACCTGTAATGTAAATGTAGCTATCTTGATAGTGAGTGCTCCATTAACATCATAGATTTGTCTTCATGCTTTTTCTTTCTGTATTCATTTTTCGGAATGGGCATTTTCAAGTGATCCATCTTTTAATTTCAAAGATGTATTTTTTTTCTAAATTAAGTCTGTTGCTGATTGTGTTTACTGCACTGTTGACTTCATTCTTTGCCATTTTTAGCTCTTGCGTTTTTGGTTCTTTTTGGTGATCTCTGTCACTTTGTTGTACAGCTCTTTTTGAGTATTTCTTTCTGAATTCTTTAAATTCTCTTTCTATGTGGTCTTCTAGCTCCTTGATATTTCCTGAAACAAATACTTTAAATTCTTTACCAGGCAAAACATAAATCTCCGTTTCTTTGCCGTCACTTACCAGAAGCCTATTGTGTTTCTCTTGTGATATCATGTTTCTTGCTGCTTTGTGATCATGTCTGCACATTTGACGGAGAAGTGACTTCTATTTTATGGGTTTGTTTCAGAGAAGAAAGGTGAGTGGGCTCAAGGGCACACACTTGGGGAGTGTGGTGGCATTGAAGCACAGTGGTTGGGTCTTTATGTGGTTCCGCCAACTGAGGTCTGCACCAGCAAAGATTGCAACAATCTTCATTAGCCAAAACTATGGATTCCGGGAGTGGTGGTGAGAACTGTGGAGGCTTGTTGGTTACAAGGACTTCTGGGTCTCTCTGTGTCTTTTTCTACCACAAGAGAAATCATGGCCAAAGGGTTCTCCCTTGGTGCTGGGTTCCCGGTGCAGTCATGGCAACAGGGGCACCAGTGTCTGGGGCCTGGCACCTGTGGAGTGACCACAGATTTGAGGTTGGGAGTGCAGACATCTATAAAGAAACCATAGCTTGGGGTCCTGACCAAAGCAGCACTGTGCCCAGCACACTGGCCCAGCCACCGTTGCAGTACTGTAGCAATACAAGAGGTCTGCATGCTTACAAAGCCGCTAACAAATCCTGAGGGTAGGCATGCAGAGAGCTGCAGCAGTCCCAGAGTCCAGTGAGAGAGGGCACCCCTTGTAGAAGTCACCTGGCATCTTGCACAGCAGTGTTCTCAGAGAAGCTACAGAGCCGAAAGCTGGGGCAGGGGCACGTACGAAGCAATGGGTGTGCACAGACAGGTCTGCTGCGGAAGTTCCTCAGCATCCACAATTCAGGGAATTGCAGGGTTGCTCCGGAGCTGGAGTCTTCCACAGCAAGAGCCCATGACAATGACAGCAGCTCTGGCATCTAAGACCATTCATACTACGTATCACCTCTACCTTCCAGGCTTCGATTTGGATTCTCAAGTAACTGGTTGACAACAGTTCATTTTGCCACCCCAAAGATGTGTCTGGGACTTCAAGATTGCAGGTTGATGCAAAATAAATAAATTAATTAAAAATTTAAAAACCCACTGGGATAATAACAGATGGGCCTTTATTGAAGCAGCAGTCTACAGGCATATTCTCAACACATCCACAAGCAAACCTACTGCAAGAAACTTAGAAAAGGAGTTTTTAAAACTTTGTAAATGTTTCCGGTTTTACACTAGAGACCAAAATAAAATGTACTGTCCCTTTCCTTATAATACTAATTATTTATACAGTTCTCTCTGTCCTCCCAGCCAGATGGCAATGAGCACTGTCAGAAACGCTAAGAGGAAACCACACCCCCACACCCCGCATCTCACAGCAGAGGCTACGGGAAGGCAGATGTTTCCTGGCCAGTCCTCACCATCTCCTGGGCACACACTGGGCACCAGAGGAAACCCAGAATGGCGCTGCTTGGAGTATTGAGAAATCTCCTTTTGACCTAGCGGAACAACACTCATCTTCTCACCATCTAGGTCTCCAGTCCTGACTTCTTCGTCTCTAAAGTAAAGAGGCAGAACAGCAGAGATCAATTTTTGCACAGAAGCTTCAGACCGCAGATGAGACAGAAGTCACCCCAAAGGACAACAGCTGCAAAAAGAAAAAAGAAAAGAAACCAAGTATCCCCTGTGTGTTCGAGGGAAAGACAGCACATCGTAAGTGGGTGACGGTGGTGCTGGAGTTGATGCTGCTGCTGTTGTTTGCGGGGCTGGGAATTGAACTCACGAACTTCACGCTGACCTACATCCCCAGCTTTTTTTCTTTTTTCAAGAAAAGGCTTCACTAAGCTTCACGGGCTGAGCTCAAACTTGTATTACAGTTTGGACTCCTCCTGCCTTAGCTTCTGAAAGAAGGGTGCTAAGATTACATGTGTGCCAACATGCACAAATGACTCCTCAGTCTGCTGTTATTCTAGTCATGAATACGAAGGCAGCGATATATAAGCCAAACCTCCCAATATAAGTTATTTTTCAAAATAATTTAAATTATTATTTTTTTGATTCATGTAACCTTGTCATTGAGAACTTTTAAAACATGTACCTCCAGTGTATAATTACCTATGTGTAAATATTTACCCAATATTTGTAATATACATTAAGCACTATCTGACATTAATAAAACATACTATATCTTAAAAACAAATCAATACAAATGAAAGATCTAATACTGTTACTAAGTCTCTCAATTGTTGGAGTGAGCAAGGAAGGAGATACTATAAAAAATAAAAGCTGTTACCAACCCTGTTTTTATGCTGATAAATCTCAGAATAGTCTATAACTTAACATTTAATCCTCAATTTAAGCTCAAGCATTATTATGAACCTCAGAATAGTATATAATTTAACATTTAATCCTCAATTTAAGCTCAAGCATTAATATGATTTTGAGGTCTGCTCAAATTTCCAACAGATTTATTCTGATTGGTAGAAGGAGTAATTTGATATAATCAGACACTAAACACAAAATAAATATTACTCAGTTCTCCAGAAAACTGTTATTCAGAGATTTCAACTGTATTTTAATTTTTTTAGTTAGAATATGGATGGCTCCTAGAATACAAAATAAAGACGGCAGAATGCTCTCATTCAGATGTGGTTTGGCTCCTGTGTTACAAGCTTAAACTATAGCATGGTAGTGCAGAGGTGATGGGACACATTTGTAGGAGATTAATATCACTGTCGTGGGATCTCATTCTCCCTCTTTGGCTTCCTGTCTCAATGATCCCTTGAACCCCCAAACCGAGCATTAAACAGACCTCATATACTTAAATATCCAGCCTCAGAAATTTAATTAAAGTATTAGAAAACAATCTGATAGCACAGTCAACCTTTCTAGCCAAAGCTTTGGAGATTATAGAGACAAGTTTTGAAGAGTTTCAAGAGACATGAACAAAGGCCAGTCACAATCTACATCCTATAAATCCCACCATCTTCTAGGAGCCTCCTATTTCCACTCTTGGAAGTCAGAGGCTATCATTTCTCTTCTAAATAATAGTAATGGAGTCTAGGAATATTTTCAGTCCTGCAAAGCAGTCTAGGTTATGGGGAAACCAGGACAGAAAAATGAATGTGCTAAACCCACCAATCACTCTGCAGATCCCCATTCTGCACACCACCATCTTTGTTACAGTTTAAATCTAAAATGCTTCCCAAAGGCAACTGATGGATCCTGAAAATGACTGGACCATGAGGTAATAAGGCCATCCATGGATGCGTTTATGGTTGAGTTAAAGTGACAGTTCTTTGTATGAATATATCCAGATTATTTAACCATTCTTCTGTTGGTAGATTTCTGAGTTAAGTTTAGCATCTGGCTATTATGAACAAAGCTACTATAAATATTCATGACAGATTTTAATGTGAGGATATTTATTTTATTTATTGTGTATTAATACCTAGGAGTATATTAGGTCACAGAGTAAATGTATAAGGCATGTATACACACGTACACACACATACATATCGTTTGTCTTTCCAAACTATTTCCCAAAACAGTTGCGTCATTTCACACTATCACCTAACATATGAAATAGTTTCAGCTGTTTTCTAAGGTTAAATATTACATGTTTTATTTTGTATGAAAAACTCAAAATAGAAGTAATTTTTCATAGCAAAGTATACAGGCGGACAATGGGAAATAAGGAGGTAGTCTTTGAATATGGGAAGTGGGTCTGAAGACGAGAAAACTAAACTGCAAGAAGGGGAAGGAGAAATAAAGATGGCTAGTATGCAGTATGTACATGCACCATTCCCCAAGATAAAGATACTCATTGCGGATCACAAACATGCACTAATAGAAAATAACAATTAGGGCAGGAAAGTATTTCAGCTGTTTCAAACTCTAACCAACAAATAGTATTGTCAATCTTTCTAATTTTAGCCACACTAGGGTCTTGTCAACAAACATATGCTAATAAAAAATAACAATTATGGAGGAAAAAGTTTCAGTTGTGTCTTAGCTACTTTTTCACTGCTGGGACACAATACATGACAGCCACGGCTTAAGGGAGAAAAGGTTATGTCAGCTCGCAGTTCAGAGGTCCCAGTCGGTCTCATGGTCAACTGTTAATAGCAGAATAAACTGTAACTAAAGAGCTGCTCATGGTATCACAAGAGGAAGAAATCAGGGCTGCATGATGCAGACATGACAAGAGTGTACATTCTTCCATGTCACATGTTTGGCAATACACCACACGTCCAGTAGTCCAGCACACCCTACCAGGCTCTCCCTCCCAAAAGCATTCCAAATCCATAGGTGATTCACAATATCCCAATACACGAGGTCGTTTTAAGTCTACACCACATTTCATTCCAGCCGCCCGAAAAATTGTGTTCACCTCCTTAAGCAAGAGTTCATCTCTCAAGAGTTGCCAAAGTCATAATAGTTCCAGCACCACCAGAAAAAATCCAAGTCCAAAGTCTCCTCTGAGGCTCAAGGCAAACTCTCAGCTGTGAACCATGCAAAAATCAAAGAAAAGAAACCTGTCCCAAACACCACGTCATCAGGTGGTCCAACAGAGAGGAATGGATGGGCAGCCTTTAAGCCCCTGTAACAACATTACAAATCTAGTAACACCACATATCAAAAGAATTTACTTTTATTTACCCATGCACTTAATTTTTACATAATTGCTATGATCTTACTTTATATGTAGCTAATACATATAATTCATAGTATTCTTTTATCTTTAAATAGATAATTGCATTTGAATGAATTATAAGACCACATATACTATTATATTTACCCAATTATTTCCCATTCCTAGTTTCATTTATTCCTTTATTTAAATCTTCATTTTAAGCTGTTACTGTTTTCTCTCCACCTCTCCTATATCCTTCAGCAAACAGGAGAGATTGGTTCTTTTTAGCCCAAAATAACTCAAAACCAAAAAATATCTTTCACAGACTAAGAAAACTTTAAGACAGACCTTTCATTACCAAGAATCACTGAGGTAGCTTCAGATGCTGGAGACACAGCAGAAAATTCCTGTAAGCATTTCACCAATTTACACATCAATGTATTTAAAAACCTTCCAGCTTAAAATTTTTTCACATGTTGTTTTATTTGTTAGATTAAAAAGTATAGTTTGAATCAAATTTTTTAATGTTCTTATTCCAAGATTTGTTGCAGGTGGGAGAAAATCAGAAAAAAATATATAAGGAAGGCAAAAAAGATATATGAGGTGAGGATGCTGGCTCTTTTTCTATCTACTGGCTTTTGTACGTGTGTTGCTGGGTTACAATCATCTAGTCTGTGTAATCAACATAAAACCAACTGGCTTAGCAGATTGTTCTCCACTAGTCTTAAAAAAATCATTTTTCATGGGATTGGAATAGAAATTTCTAGTTACTAATTCTTACTAGGCTTCTAATTTGAGACTTTTACTTTGGTCACTAAAGGCCATTATGAACACTAGTAGATTTAAGACAACTTAACTTTGTAAGAATAAAAGAAGGGCTAATCAGCAGGTAAAGCCAGTTCTCCCTAAGCCTGTATCAATTGCTATGCAATGATAAAAAGCTGATGTTAGCCAGATATGAATTAGCTTGTGATGTCTCTGTCGGCCAATGCCCAAGATTTCGTAGAGGAGAGAAAGCTGTGCAGAAATATTTCTTCTCATCAGATCTCACTGTGATAATCCCTACTTCCCTGGTAGACGAAAGCCTATCCAATATAAAATGTACTTTGAAAGTGCTAGTGACACAACGAATTGCCAGATGGTTACGAAGAACAAGGCCAGTTGGTGAAATGGGCTAGTTTTGAAGCTGACAAAAGGGAAGCAGTTTAAGAGTCACAGTCCTTAAACAAAACTAGCATATCAAAAATATTGAGACTGCTTTTTAAAAGAATGCTTAATCGTGTCAGCCAGGCTCTTCCATTTCCTCTTCAAGTACCAGCAGTACTGACAACACAGGCATTTACAATTTTTTTTAAGCACATGTCAAATTACCAGAAGGACCTGTAAAAACAGACTGCTTAGCTCCACCCCAAGAGTTTCACATTCAGGGTTACAGAGTGGTTACAGAGTGTCATAGAAAATAACAATTCTCCCAGTCTAGAAACCACATTTCCAAAATCACTGGCTTAACTGAACTGGAAATGTCAAAGAGTAGAGATGTCATTCAGCGAAAAGAGTCTCAGCAGCCATATGAAAAAAATCTGAATACTAACTGCTGAGATTACTCCAATAGAAACATCTGGGGACAGCAAAGAGTCCCTCTGACGGATGTCTCCATACAAACAGACGTGTTTCTAGAGGAAACCGAGTGAGGAGACACTTGATTTCTGCTGGAGGCAAGTGAAATCATAAGATCTGAAGTCCAGCTGTGTTCGGGTGGAATAGTTCTATTCTCTAGTCTCTGTAAGTTGAGACCATTACCTTGGGCAGTGGCGAAAGTTAGCTAACACTCCAGGAATAAATCTGAGAGGACACGCTGAGAACCTGGTCATCATCTACCCAATGCCGCTCTGGAAGAAGTCACCACGGGGAGCCATTTGGGTGGGATGATTAGTAAGACGTCCACCGGAAAAGACAAAGCCACACACTGGAACTAATAGGGATTCAGTTATGGCAAAGCTACAAGGAAAGAAAACTACTAGACAGGAAGACATGAATGTGAGATTGTGTTTTGTTGATAACTTCCGGGCTTATGTATTTCCAGTAGAACAAAGGGTGTCAAATCTACATTTTATTGATCATTTATATTCATATTAAGTTTCTCCTCACATCACAAATGAAAAAATATTTGGAATAACATAGTACTTTGTGAAAAAAATGCTATTGGTGAAAACTAAAACTGTAAAGAAGAAAACATGAAGGAAATCAGATATGTGTTGATAAATCAAACTTCTGATCTTTGTCCTAAACCTGCAAGATTGCCAGCAATATTTCTCACCTTAATAAATCAGAACTGTCATTTGAGGAATTATTAAATCCTCACTGAACCTCACACTCCATATCAAATCCACTAGACTGTTAATTGCATCACCAGCAAGCAGCTGACTTCCACGCCTTTCTTCTCAGCTACCCTCCGTCAAGAGCCACTAACTGGTCTGCTGCCTTTTCACCCTTCTAAGATCTGGTCTCCCAACGTGGCCAAAGGGATCTTCCCAAGCCTTTCTCATTACATCTCTCTTCTACCTCAAACCCCACGATTCTTCTTAATCCACCCCAAGTAGAAGCCTGACCGCCAGGCCTCTGGCCTCGCTGTTTACTATGCCTAGAACATCCCGTCCCGGGCTTAGGCTTGCCCTCCCCGTCAACCCCTACTCATTTTCCCTCAAATTCCACTTTGGCAAGCTACCCGATGTCTTGGGGTTTTTTTGTTTGTTTGTTTTTTTGTTGCTGATGTTTTGTTTTATATAATTTTATTGTGGTAAGTAATTCACATGACATAAAATTTAACATTTTTTGTAAATACATGAATTCCAGATTCTATAGCACATTAGAAGCATGAGGTTTGGGGAGTTAGTGAACGTCTACGTCTACCCCTTTTTCAATGTTCACTCCTTTCCTACCTGACCTTTGCCTCTCTTTCTACCTTGCCATTATGGAAATTCCATTTGATACAGCTACTGCCCTACTCGGCAGGTTCCTTTGCCTTATTTTTAAATGCTATTGTTTCTCTTGTACACTCCTGCTCTTCCTTTCTGCCTTTGGTTGTTCAGGGCACTTACTACATCCTCTACGATGTGCACATTGCTTGGTTTAGTTGGGTTTGTCTGCTCCCGGTGGAATGGAAGCTCTCTGAGGGCTACTATGATCACCGCTGAACTCCATTTCTACTTTGATCACTGATGTATCCTTAGCACAGAAAAGAGTTTCACTGCTTCATAATTTTTGTTGGAAAAAAAATGGTTTTAGAATAGATTTCATTATAATATTCTAGTTTTTTTGTTTTTTGTCCAATGGGCATGCATTCTTATATAATCAAAAATATTAAATCTGCATAAGGAGTATCTAATGTAATTACCTTCTAATATAACACTAATACAATTACCTTCTCCAAGTATATTGTGAATAAGATAGGAAATTCCAAGAACACATTAGTGGTTCCAGAGAATTCAAGTGTTTCAATGTTTAACTGAGCTATATGGGTGATTACTCCTTCCTTTAAGTTCTTTTCAAATACACAATTTGACAAATATGCATTTAAAAGAAAATAATACGACTATCGGAGAGAAGGTATAAAGTTTATGTTATTTTATTTAGAAAAATGTTACAACATAAATGACTGTTAGAGAAAAGATATAAAAATTCATGATATTTTGCTTAAAAGTAGAACAAAAAATCTACAACTAAAAAGCCTGTGATCCACCTTTAAGCCTCTACTTCTTTATTGATCTGAAAAGCTACAAATGACATCCACTTTATAGCAGACATAACCATGAAGCTAAGAGCCTCAGAATAGAACAGATACAAAATTAACTCAGTTTCCTTGGTATTTGGTCTAAACTTGGGTAACTCCATTGACAGTGGAAGATTTTTAGTCAGTCTGTTCAGCCACCCACTTGTCTTTCTTCAGCACAGATGACTCAGGGGCCAAGGCTGCCCTTTAAAGTTAATTCATTTGAGCATTCTTGGCCATCAGTCAAACATGCATGTGGCCAGACAAGCAAAAGAACATTAGGTTTTCATATAAAGGAAAATTGAGGTTTCTTCAATTGTGCAATTCACTGTGCAAGTGCTGTATTCATTAACTGAACTCAATGTCCTGAAATCCTTTTCTGGGAACACGCTGCCTTTGTTCTTGGTTCTACCTCCAGACCCTCCATGGCCCCACTTGCCACCATTGACTGGGAAGCCCCTGGCCCGGGAGTCTACTCTTCATCATCAACCATGGACTCCTTTTGCATCCATGTGAGAAATTCATCCTCCTGACGAATCCTGCTGGTGACCAGTGTAGGGATATTTGCCAGCACTGAGGTTTCTGTGGCTTGATAATGCCAATTCTCTGCTTTTCCTGATTTAGAAGATAACTTCAAAATAAGACCAAACACACCTACGCATCCCTTTCCCTTGAGTGTGGCTGGAGATGAGCAAGTTACACCCGAAGATTAGATGGAAAATGGAGATGGGGAAAGTAACTGTGCACAGCTGAATCCAGAGAGCACGCCTTGGCCAGGAGAACAGTCTTTTTTTATAATCAGTGGGCTGATACTCTCCACCCTGAAGCTATGTGATGAGAACAGCACTTTAGTCTTGTGGTCTTCTCTCCCACAGCCAGGATACCCATCTAATTCGGAGAAATAACACCAAAAAAAGCCCAAATAGAACATTCTACAAAATATCTGACCATCTCAAAACTGATGTCATTAAAAAACAAGGATTACCTAAGAAATCCTTCTGAACCAAGTGACAGCCTAATTTATTCTGCAGTGTGACAACAGACTTTTGAGTTATAAAATCAAAAATGGCAGGCTTCCCAGAGCTAAGGCAGTCATGGAGCCTGTGGCTTCCTTGGGAGAGGAGAGGGGGGTTGAACTTCTAAACAGCTTAAAGAAGTTGATCAGTGGAGCGCTCTGTGCAGGTACCTGGCTCCCACTCGGGGAGTGAACCACACAGCCTGGACTCCTTCTTCAGGCTCATGAATGGTAGTCATTCCTCCATTCCTAAGAAGAGTGAAAATATAAACAAAGCCAGACCCAGAGTGTAAATACAATGGAGCTGTGTAAAGTAAAGGGGGAATGGGAAAATAAATGTTCTCTACTAACATTTTCCCAGTATTTTGATCTCTTAGTCATTTGAGCTTAATGATTATGAGGATGGTCATGAGAAGCTGGCTGTTGTTTTAATGAGAAGAAGTCAGCAATTTATTCCAACAATCCTCCTCCATGCTGCCAAGGCTACTGCTCCATATAAACTTCTCTTAGAGGCATTCATCTGAGTCCTGTGACAGGCATTGTTGATTTTTATTTATTTTATTTATTATTTTTTTATTTTATTTATTGATTGATTTTGCCCAGAATCCACTGAAATGCTCCTGAATAGAACCTCAGTTAATCCAACTCTGACAATCCCGTATTTCAACACTGGAAGCCCTGCCCTCTTCTGTTCCTGCCGCATACTGTGTGGTCATGCTTTCCACAAAAGCCTAACAGAAGGACTTCCAGGCTCAGCTCCGACAAACGCAGAAGTCAGCCCACTTGTCCTCACAGCAGGAAAAGACCGAACAAACAGAACCAGTGACTTCTGTTGGACCAAGCAGAGAACTGGGGTCACAGAAAAAAAAATCACCATCCTGGCATTGGGAAAGACAAGTGAAACCAGAGATTCACACATAAGGTATGTTAATCTGGACAGGCTTGGTAAAAGCCATCACCTAGAAAATAACACTTAGGTGGTTATCCTGACAAACATTGCCAAATCTGAGTGTAGGTCTGCAGGCAAATGAGAAACTCTGGGGGCTGCAGTCTTAAGGTAAACTCCACATAAGAGTAAGCTAAACCTTCAGGAACCCCACTAGTGTCTCAGAGTGAAAAGTAGAGAAAGATTCTTGTGACTAATTAAGGAGAGAATATAATCACTGTAAAATGACACCCAATCTGGGCCTGTGGACACAAGCTTGTAATCCTAGCTAGCTCCCTGACAGCTGAGGCAAGGGGATGAGAAATTCAAGCCCAGGCTGGACGATTTAGTGACTCAGCAATACCCAGTCTCAAAATAAATATAAATAATAAATAAACATGGGCTAAAGATGGAGCTCAATATGAAGGTCCTAGACTCAATTCTCTGCGCCCCCCACACATCAGAAATATATATACACTCACACTTGTCTGCAGACCACTTTCCCCAAAGACCAGTTCTCGGGGGGGGGGGGGGGGGGAATAACCGTCACAGCAGTTCTCACACGAAGAGAAGGCATATCTCCCTCTCCGATCACTCTAGACTTCTTGTCTCGTCAAAAAGGAAAGAAAATGATAAAACAAAAAGCAAAACAAAATACACAATCCAATTTAAAAATAACATTTAACCCCAGTACTATGAAGTGCTTCCTCTCCTAACTCTTTTATGCCACTTACCGGGCTCCAGTATAGTAAGAGAATCGCAGGTCAGACCTGCAAAGTGCAGATCCGCTCTGCAAAGGCCCTTATGGAAGCCCAGAGCCGACAGGCAGCCCAGAGCCGACAGGCAGGCTGGGGCGTTGCTCAGCAGTTAGAATGCTTGCCCAGCAAGCGCAAGCCCATGGGTTCAGTTCCCTAGCACCACACAAACCACAAGTGGTGGCACATACCTATAATCTCAGCACTTGGGCAGCTGAGGCAGGAGAATTGCTGTAAGATGCCAGACTGGGCTACATAGTGAATCTAGGACCAGCTACTCACTACGTAAGCCACACTAACCTTGAACTCAAGACATTCCTCCTGCCTCAGCCTCCCAAGTGCTGAGATTACAGACATGTACCACCATGCCTTGCTTTATGTGGTGCTGGAGAATAGAACTCAAGGCCTTGTGCTGGCGATTTTTCCAGCTCCACATTGGTCAAATTCTAACTGTAGTAGACATAGGACTGAGAAGACTGTGTCTTTGTGGTAGGTACGTCAAATTAACTCTCACCAAAAAGGAGGGTCCAAATATAAGCTTTTTGTCAACAAATGCATTGGTTCTGACCTTCTTAGAGCCCATGTTAATCTTTAATTGATACTTCCTTCCCTCTGTTTCCTTTTCTTCTGCTCCCACAAAAGACCTCGAAAATCTCCTTCCCCACCTCCATTTCAAGTTTAAAAATATCACCAAAGTTCATTCAGTTTTCTTTCTTTCTTTTGCCATTACCTTTATTATTACTTTCTTTCTGAACTATTTTATTCCTTTTTTCCTTCTCCTTTCCTCACTTTAAATAACATGATAGATATATGACTAATTGTATGAAAGCTGATATGACCAGGAGTTGCTCTTTCCTTGCAACACAGTGGCCAGGACTGGTTGTTTTATGAGGAATAGGTTAAGAGGTTGCATGAAGACCAAGATACAATCAGGGGCCCAGGTCACACCAGAGGGAGGAACACACCAACCAAGGAGATGTCAGCCAGGACCCAGGTCACACCACAGGGAGAAACACACCGACCAAAGGGATGTCAGCAGTCAGCAGCACTAAGAGGTTATTTTTCCCCCCAACTAATCTCTAATCCTCAGTGCAAAAACAGTAGAAAAAAAAGAAAAGAAAACAAGGCAACAAGATGCCTCCAGAAACTCTTAACTCCCCAAAAGGTGATCTCTTGGGCACTGAAAGTGAAGGAACTTTCAGGCAAAGAACTCAAAAGTTAAATGGTTAAAATGTTTGAAAATATCAAGGAAGAAGCAAAATGGCATCCTTTTAGAATAATTTAGAGAGCTGAAAAGGGATGCAAATAAACACATAAAGTATTCAATTAAGAAAATGTTTAGGGACCAGAGGAGTAACACAATAGTTAGAGTATTTGCAGAGCAAGTTCAATTCCCTAGTGCCACATAAACCAGACATGGTGGTGCACACCTGGAATTCTAGGAACTGAAGCACTGAAGCAGAAAAGTTAAATTACAAAATCTAATTTTGATTTATGATATAAAAACATTGGCATAAAAGAGAATTTCTTCACTTTGACAAAGTGTATCTACAATAAGCAACTGTTACATCTTTATGGTGAGAGTTTGAATATTTTTCCCCCAACATCAGAAAGAAGACAAGATATCCTTTCTTATTATTTCTATTTTACATAGTACAACATAACTAGCAATAGAACAAAAGAAAAAGGAAGTGTACAGACTGAGATGAAGTAAGTAAAACCTCCACTGCTCACAGAAGACATGATCTCTTATATAGAAAATCTCATTGAATCAATAACAAGGGGCGGAGTTAGAATGGTAATGGTGCAGGATTGCTATGTCAGTTGCTCCACATGAGCTCTGGCAGAAGACTGAGATTTAATAAAGAAAATAACTTTAAGCATCTAGTTCAAAAGACTAGTAAATTTGGGAAAGAAGAAAAAAATTTTTCAATTGCCTTAGCTGAATACTGGAAGGTGCATACTTGTACATTCACAGGGTTATCTTTACATCAATCAGTTTCCTTAGGATAAACTTTCATTAGTGACCTAATAAGTGAATTGCTACAATAAAACAAAGTTAAAACTATATCCCATTGCTACACTAAATGAGCTTAAATCTATATCACATAAATATACTAAAAGTGACAGATATGAAGGCAAATTTAGTTATTTCAGAATTTTTTAACTTTCATAACTTATTTACACATATTTCACTGATTACTAACATACTTTTTTCTCCTCCAGCTGCTGTCGATTTTCCTCTGGGGTCACTGGTGTCGCTGGTCTCCCTTTCACTTTAAGGTTGCTTTAACTATTCTCTGCAATACTGGCTCAGTGGCTGCAAATTCCTTCAAGCTTTCTCTGTCATGGAAAGTTTTAAGTTCTCCCTTTAAATTAAAAGATAATTTTGCTGGACATAACAGTCTTGGTTGGCATTTATGTTCTTTTAGTGCTTGGATGACATTGCTCCATGATCTCCTTGCTTTTAGCGTTTGGATTGAGAAGTCTGCTGTTATCCTGATGGGCTTATCTTTGTAGGTCACCTTCTGTTTTTCTCTTACTGCTTTTAGTATTTTCTCTTTGTGTTGGGTTTCTAGAATTTTAATTATGATGTGTCATGATGAGGATCTCTTCTGATCAAAATTGTTTGGTGTTCTATATGCCTGCAATAGTTTCATGTTCATTTCTTTTCTTAGATTTGGGAAATTTTCTTCCATTATTTCATTAAACATGTCCTTTAAACCTTTTGTTTTGTCCTCAGTCTTCTCCTCGATTCCCATAATTCTGAGGTTGTTTCTCCTGGAATCATCTGTCAGCAGTTGTAATGATTGGCTTTCTATATTTACTTTGTGTTCTTCATGGCCTGTATGTTGCAGCTCAGTCACTTTATTTTCTAGGTCTGACATTCTATTCTGAAGTTGTTTAAAGTGGTTGCTTATTATTTCCTGCGTGTTTTTTATTTCCTGAATATTTGCATTCAATTTTTCTATATCTCTGTTGTGTTCTTCTCTAATTTCTTCTTTTGTCTTCATAATCTTCTGGTATATTTCTTCTCTGGTCTCCTCTAGTTGCTTTTCAAGGCTTGCTTTTTGCTTATCTATGTGTTGGTGTTGCTCTTCTGCTGTCTGTTTCATTTCCTGCTTTAACTCCTGCTTTAATTCACTGAATTTCTGGGCCCAGAAGTTGCCATCATTTTTGCCATATTCATCTTTAGTTACCCTGATATCATCTTCTGTGGTGTCAGGTCTTTTTGTAGGTGATTTGTAACCACGCTTCCCCATTTCTTCTTTGGTCTCCTCTAATTGCTTTTCAAGGCTTGCTTTTTGCTTAGCTATGTGTTGTTGTAGCTCTTGCACTATTTTATTTCCTGCTTTGCTTCCTGCTTTAATTCCTGTTTTAATTCACTGACTATCTGGGCCCAGAAGTTACCATCATTTTTGCCCTTTTCTCTTTTGGGTTCTGCAGTTTCACTGTTCCTGGTGCCATATTCTGGGATGTCAGGACTTTTTGTATGAGATTTGGTACCACATTTCCCCATGGTTCTGCTACCTCTGACTGTCTCCGTGTGCAGGAAAGAAAATGGCTCCTGCTGACGTCACTGCCTGCAATGGCTGCTGAGCCCAGTTTCTGATCTGGGATCCCGGGGCCCTTTCTAGGGGGAACACACTCTGCGTTTGTAGTACACACACCCCCGGTTGGTGCTTCTGAGGCTGGGGCCGGCTGCTGCCCGACAACTTCCACTTCTCCGGATCCGCACTTTCCTCTGGCTGAGGTTCTGACCTCCAGACCTTCTTCTGTCTGTGGTCTGTGGGTGCTGGCAGTTCACTGCCACGCTGAGTCAGCTGCTTCTTTCTTCCTCTTTGGATGTGACTTCAGAATTTCTGACCCACCCGCAGCCTCCTGTCCACTGTTGTGTGCTCCGTCCTCTACCAGCTCCATCAGTTGTTCAGGTCCCCGTGACCTTTCCTACGTCTTCAGCTGCCTGTGGCTCCAGGATGCTGTGGCAGCATCCTGGTCCATGGGGATTCTTTTTTCCCCCCTCTGGTTTCGATGATCCTTCAGAATTTCTGGTCTCCCCCTGGCTGCCTTTCAGTTTTAGCGGGTGCTTCTCTTTTTCCTAACTACACCAAACATGCTTTTTCTAACTATCTTCTTGACTTTTTAAGTGAGTTGGTGAGGAGCCATTGTGCAGCACTGTTACTCAGCCACCATCTTGACCAGAAGCCCCGGGTGCTCTTCTCTCATTGGCCAGTCCACAAATGACTCACACTCTAATCCAGACCAGTTCTTGATCCCCAATCTAGGGGCGGTTCACAAATCCTAATCCTAATGGAGGTGTGGTTCCTAATTCCCTCAAGTTCACATAATCCCTTCAACAGTCACAATAACTATCTCATACAATATTGTACTATATGTTTTTCAAAAGATTTTGAGTTGTTTACCATAAAGAAATAGTAAATTTGAGGACCTAGACATATTTACCCTGACTGAAATATTATCCATGTATTAAAACATTATATGGTAACACGCAAATGTCTATAATTTTATGCTATATATTGTAAAAAATAAAATTAAACATAATAAATATCCATTTTCCCAAGCTATTATGTAGATATTGTCAATTGTTTTTAAGTTTTATGTGGATTACATAGAAGACCTAGAAAAGCAAGACTAAAAAAATAACAACCAGGTTGAAAGTCTCATTCCACCTGGTTTCAAAAACTATAATACTACAATAATGTATTTTTAACATACACATGAATAAATAGACCAGAGATTCCAGATATAAACCTACACCAATATAGTTAGTGATTCTTTGACAAAGAAACAAAAGCTATTCAATGCAGAATAAATACTATTTTCAACAAATGAGGTAGGAAGGTAAACATTTATGTGTAAAATAAAATGAACCAAGCTAAGGACCTTACACAATTAACAAAAATTCAAAATGGATCATATGTCAAAGTGCAAAACACAAATCTATAAAACTCCTGGAAGGTAGATAGCATAGAAGAAAATCCAGTTGACCTTGGATTTAGCAATGACTTTTTAAATGCAACACCAAAAGTGCAATTTATGATAGGAAGAGATGAGAAGCTGAAGTTCATTTTGTAAGTTTCTGCTCAGTAAAAGACCTGTCAAAAACTGAAAATGTAAGCCACAAACAGAAAAAAAGTACAAAATAAAATTTAAAAAACTATTATCCAAAACATACAAAGAATCCAAAAACTCAACCATAAGTAAACAATCTTAAATTGGCAAAAGGTATGAATAGAAACGTCACTGAAGAAGGCGTACAGAGGTCAAATCAGCATTAAAGGATTGCAGATAAGAATAATGCAACACAATTCCACCACATGTCTATTAGAATTGCAACATTCTAAAGCAATGACCTTAACAAATACTGGCAACTGGAATTTGCATTTATTGCTGGTGGGGATACAAAATTATACAGTCCCTTTGAAAAATGGCTTGAATATTTTAGTTATTAGCCTCCTATCTGAAGTATAGTGAAAATTATTTCCCATTCTGCTGGTTCTCTCTTCACTCTGTTGATGATTTCCTTTGTCATGCAGAAACTTTTTAATTTGATATAATCTCATTTATTGATTCTGGAGACTATTTCTTTTGCATTAGGTGTCTTATTAAGAAAGTCCTTGCCTACACTTAGATCCTTTAGATTTTTGCCTAATTTGTCTTCCAGAAGGTTCAGTGTTTTGATTTGAATGTCTAGGTCTTTGATTCACTTTGATTTGATTTTGGTGCATGGTGACAGGTGTGTTGTCTAGATTCATTCTTCTGCATGTGGAACTGAGGAAAAACATACTCCTCAAATTCAAAGACCCGATTAAAAATGGGCAACAGAAATGAATATACAACTCTCAGATGAAGACATTCAAGTGGCCAGCAAATACATGAAAAGATGTTCAGTATCCTTAGCCATTACAGAAACGCAAATCAAAACATCACTAAGATACCATCTAACCCCAATGAGAATGGCATACATCAAGAACTTGAACAGCAATTGATGCTGGCGAGGCTGCAGGGGAAAAGGAACCCTCTTAGACTGGTGGTGGGATCGTAAATTTGTACAAACACTACAGAGGGCAGTATGGAAATTTGTCAAAAGGCTGAAAATAAGCATCCGTTTTGATCCAGTGATACCTCTTCTGGGAATCTTCCCAAAAGAATTAAAAGCATCACATAAGAGAGATATATGCACACATGTGTTCATAGCAACACAACTAACAATAGCTAAGATGTGGAGAACACCAAAATGCCCATCAACAGAGCAATGGATACATAAATTGTGGAATATGTATACAATGGAATACTACTCATCTATCAAGACAGATAATTTTGAGGTGTTTGTAGGTGAATGGACCCAACTTTAGGCCATCATACTCAGTAAAGTGAGTCAGGCACAGAAGGTCAAATATCACATGGTTTCTCTAATATGAGATTTCATAAACTAAATGGGGGGATCGTAGGAATTGGGGGAAGGGAGAAGGAATGGGAGAGTCAGAAAAAGCAGATGGAAACGATTTGTAATACTAAGGTGATATATATGTGCACAAAATACTCAAGTTCAGTGTAAGCATTGTCACTTATATACATATTAATGAAATGGAAAAAATAAAAAATAAAAACAACAATTGAAAACAGCAAAATAAGAGAAGAATGGTTTGAGAGTTTCTTTGAATAATGGTTTAGTTTCTTATAAACCTAAACCTGTTTATCAGGTGATCCAAGACATGTTCCCTTTGGTGCTCATCCAAATGAATGAAAAACTTATACACACACAAAAACCTCCATGAGGATGTTTATAGCATCCTATTAATGACTAGAAAACTTAGAAGCAATTGTGAGATGCAATCAGTGTCCTCCAGTAGGTAAATTGGTAAATATACTATAGTATTCTGGATATAGAATATTGTTCAGCACTAAAAATAAATGTGCTATGTGGCCATGAAAGACATGGAAGAACCGAAATGAAACATGCCAGTCTTAAAAGGCCGTGGGTCTTATCA
Source organism: Ctenodactylus gundi (assembly GCA_004027205.1). Classification (NCBI taxonomy): domain Eukaryota; kingdom Metazoa; phylum Chordata; class Mammalia; order Rodentia; family Ctenodactylidae; genus Ctenodactylus; species Ctenodactylus gundi. Next base: position 52,763 of record PVKB01004216.1, on the reverse strand, counting down.
TTGAGGGAATATGACACGATGGGAATGTCAAGAAGGCACTTGTAAAAAACAGTGTTTGCTGAACTATGTGAAGAGAGAGATGGCAGCACAGCAGAGCGTGCTGGGGAGAGCGGCACTGCTTTGTGTAACGCATACCGTCATGCATTTGTTCACACCCAGAGAATGTACACCACCACGGGCGACTGTTACTATTTGCAATGTCTGACCTAAAAACCGGGCTGCTGAAATCTGAGAAATTAATCTCGGCTAAACTAGGCTTTAAATTAGGGTCTTCTTTTCTTTTAGAGAGAAACAATTTCTTTGGACTCTAGCTGACTGGATACATAACCAACAAACTCATTCTCAGCCCAGTAATCAGACTGTGGAGGTGCTAGACCCAGGAGGTAGGAGGACATCTCCCTTCCCACAGAAAAAAAAAAATACAACACTAAAGGTGGTTAGCAATAATAAAGCAAGTTTGGAAATGGACATTATCTTCTTGTACCCCTCTTAGTCCCTTGCTATAAAAGACCCCTGTGTACCTATATACAGGGAGATGGTGACTTGAGGCAAATGGTCCCTCCATCTCATCAGCGCTAGCTGTAAATAAATCCTTTTTTCATTTTTGCCATAACAAATGTTCTCCTATAATTTGGTCAGCTGTGAAAACGAACCCAAGTTTATGGTCCTAAATTGCCAGTAATAGTTTTGACAAGCCAACCCATAGTTAAGTTCTGGCTCTTGAGACCCATGGGTCTTCCACCTTTCTACCAGTAAGGCAGTATGCTCTTGGCAAGAAAGACACCCTGCTTGTGGCTAACTGAACACAGGTTGGGTCCCTAAAAACATTCTGGTAGTTGGCAGGGATGATTTTCAAAATTTTCCAAATTCTTCCTCTTTCTTGTTCATGCCATCAGTGGTCTATAAGCACTTTGCTGGTAAAACAAAAAAACAAAACAAACAAAAAAAACCTGTTGGGGAGCCACAAATAAGCTCACTGTGAACTACAGGTATCCCTTCTTATGTCAATCTGGACCTAATATTAGGTCGCCTGTACATTTCCTTAGGTTATTTTGACACACCATCTGGGGAAAGTAAGGATGCTCGTTGTTACCTGGACAGTCGTCTGTATCTACTGCGGGACATTCTTGGGCATTGACTGATATGAGGAGAGATTTAAAAGGGAAAAAAAGATTTTTTCCAAGCAGTAGCTTATTGGTATTCGTGTATTTTGCTATGTTTTGATTTCTTTTATCTCTCTTCTTATAATTGCTTTGTTCTGTAATACAAAAACAGTCTCAGAATCATCTAGAAGCTAACTGAACAGATTATCCCTGGTATCTACGATGATGGAGCTGCTGGAGCTGTGTATTCTCCACCAAATACATGCAAGGCTAGAAGTCTCCCCACTAAGACAGCGCCCTCAGATTAGCCTTTTTTTTTTTTTTTAATGAGTCGGGGGAAGCACTGTGCAGATAGAAATTTAAGCCTGTTCTACAGACGCAATAGGCCTCCTTCGTCCTTGGCCCTGTCTTTATGATTTCTCTTGAACACATCTGGGAGTTTGTATCAGTCATGTTGAGATTTCAGCTATTAGGAGGCTTGGAGAGCCAATTTGTAGTTCAAGGTTCTTGCACTATTTGCCTAACAGACAAGTTTGGATTAAAAGACTTTTCTTAAAAGGCTAGAGACGCTCACTGTTTTTAGATAGTTCTGCTGTGATTTACTCAGAAATGAAAAGTGATTGTGCTACATTACAGTCCCTAAAAAATAATAATTGCTTACCTGTAACGTAGAAAAGGTGATTTTTCTGTTATGACACAACATGATCTGTATAGCTGAAATTGCATTGTAAATTAATGCAACTGTCTGTAAGATTTTCTTACTTTGGTCAAGATAATATCCATAACTGTGTCCTTGCCCTTTTACTACAAAAACGGAGAAAACTGAGCAAGGATGCCTTTGCCTTTGTGTTCTTCTCAGTAGGAGGAGCTGTTTCTAGGTTAGTCTCTACTTTCTTGTGAAATTCAGTGAATTAAAGCAGGAAATAAAACAGGCAGCAGAAGAGCTACACCAACACACAGCTAAGCAAAAAGCAAGCCTTGAAAATCAACTAGAGGAGAACAGAGAAGAAATATACCAGAAGATAATGAAGGCAAAAGAAGAAATTAGAGAAGAACACAACAGAGATATAGAAAAATTGAATGCAGATATTCAGGAAATAAAAAACACGCAGGAAATAATAAGCAACCACTTTAAACAACTTCAGAATAGAATGTCAGACCTAGAAAATAAAGTGACTGAGCTGCAACATACAGGCCATGAAGAACACAAAGTAAATAAAGAAAGTGAGTCATTACAACCACTGATAGATGATTCAAGGAGAAATAACCTCAGAATTATGGGAATTGAGGAGAAGACCGAGTACAAAACCAAAGGCTTCAAGGACATGTTTAATGAAATAATGAAAGAATTTTTCCCAAATCTAAGAAAAGAAATGAACATGAAACTATTGCAGGCATATAAAACACCAAACAATTTTGATCAGAAGAGATCCTCATCACTACACATCATAATTAAAATTCTAGAAACCCAACACAAAGAGAAAATACTAAAAGCAGTAAGAGAAAAACAGAAGGTGACCTACAAAGATAAGCCCACCAGGATAACGGCAGACTTCTCAATCCAAACTCTAAAAGCAAGGAGATCATGGAGCAATGTCATCCAAGCACTAAAAAACATAAATGCCAACCAAGACTGTTATGTCCAGCAAAATTATCTTTTAATTTAAAAGGAGAAATTAAAACTTTCCATGACAGAGAAAGCTTGAAGGAATTTGCAGCCACTGAGCCAGTATTGCAGAGATACTTCAAGGAACCTTAGAAAGTGAAAGGGAGACCAGCAACACCAATGATCCCGGAGGAAAAGCGACAACAGCTAGAGGAGAATGAGCTGAGAAGAAAAGTATGTTAGTAATCAGTGAAATATGCGTAAATAAGTTATGAAAGTTAAAAAAATTCTGAAATAACTAAATTTGCCTTCATATCTGTCACTTTTAGTATATTTATGTGATATAGATTTAAGCTCATTTAGTGTAGCAATGGGATATAGTTTTAACTTTGTTTTATTGTAGCAATTCACTTATTAGGTCACTAATGAAAGTTTATCCTAAGGAAACTGATTGATGTAAAGATAACCCTGTGAATGTACAAGTGTGCACCTTCCAGTATTCAGCTAAGGCAATTGAAAAATTTTTTTCTTCTTTCCCAAATTTACTAGTCTTTTGAATTACATGCTTATAGTTATTTTCTAATATGGATAAGGCCAGGTTTAACAATAACAACAAATATATAGGAAAATATGGGGAAAAAAGCCTTTTGGGATTGGTTGGATTCAGAGAAGAGGTAGCAAGGTTTAACTACTGTGAACCCATTAGAGGAATGGGAAGCTGAGGTAGAGGGGTGAATTAAGTGAAATGACTTAGACGCGGAAGATTAATATGTTAAACACTGTATGGTTTCTCAGACTTGGAAAACCAGACAGTCTTTGGAACCACATGAAGTAATAACCAGAGTCGGGGGAAGGGACAGGGAGGGAGTGGGAGGGTAGAAGATGGGAAGGGATTGTAAAGTCAATCTGATACATAGTTGTAAGAAACACCCAAATTCATTGTAAATACTATGTATTACATTTGTATATTAATAAAAATAGTGGAAAAAAATTTCCAAAAACGTGGCACACGTGTTACTATAGCACTGGCTGGGCATTCTTCTACTTACAATTTTTAATTGTTTGGCTTTTCAAAAGCACGCCACAATAGTCAATGCAAGGCTGCTTCTAGTGCCAGCAGAAGTGTTCTAGGAGAGATTCATACACATTAATTCCATACCTGCCACATTTCAGTGAAGTCTAGAAAGAAAGCATTTTGGTTCAGGATTGGTTTATTCCAGAATGCTCTCAGAACTGCTTTCTTGAACAAGAAGTCCCAGGTCTTGAATTTTAAGAGGTTTTGTTTCTCGTGGAAATACATAGTTTGGGACTTTGACTTATGCTTGTCATGTATTTTGCCAAAAATGTGAAGGTAACTGTTAAAGAACTAAGTTAGATGGATGTGTGAGGACGTAAGTTAGGTTAAGAGCCAAAGGAATTTGTTAAGTATAAGCTCATGTATTTTTTCCTTGCAGATCTAAAAATGATAATATATTTGGGTCAAATAAATGTATTCCATTGATTGAAGATAGATAGATGACACATACATAATACATAGAGAAGTACACACACACACACACACGTATATATATACGCGTGTGTGTGTGTGTGTGTGTGTGTGTGTGTGTGTGTGTGTGTGTATATATATATATATATATATATATATATATGTATAATTGTGGTGTGGATCTGGAATGTCCTCCAAAAGGCTCATGTACTTGAATGTTGTGAATTATTTATGGAGCAATGTTAGGAGATGGAGGCCTGCTCCAAAGTAGTAGCCAGACAACAAGCAGAAGTATTGTACGATTCTCAGAGATGGAAGATTTCAATCCAAAAAAGATCAAAAGAGACAAAGACAGACATTGTATTCTGGCAAAGGGAATAATTCAACAAGAAGAAGTGACATTTATCAGTATCTGTGCACCCAATAGTGGGGTACACAATTCTGTAAAACAAAATATACTGGACATGAACTCACAACTAGGTCCAAAGGCAATATAGTAGGGGACCTCTATACCTCACTATCACAAAAAGACAGGTCAAGAAGCAAAACAAAATGACAAAGAAGTATTAGATTTAAACCACACTATGGAGCAACTGGACGTAACTGACAACACAGAGCATTCCATCTGACATCAACAGAATACATCATTTTTTCAGCAGCATATGGAATCTTTTACAAAATAAACCATATACTATTCTGGAAGGCATGCTTAAATGAGTTAAAAAAAATTCAAATAATTCCTTGTATACTTTCAGATCATTGTGGAATAAAACTAGAAATCCCCCCAAAAAAAAAACTACAGAAACTATAAAAATACATAGAGATTAAGTAATAGCAAAATTGAACAAACAATACATTATTAATGGGTCACAGAGGAAATCAAAGAAGAATTTTTAAAATTTTTTTAATTCAAATGAAAATGAAAGCACATCACACCAGAATCTATGGAACAAAATAAAAGCAGTAGTACTGAGAGGAATTTATAGCTATAAATGCACATATTAAAAAACAAAACCAAAAAGCCAGAGCAACTCAAAAGAAAACTTAATTAAACATCTCAAGTTTCTAGAGAAATTAAGAACGGCTCAAACCCAAAAGTAATAGAAGAAAAGAAATTATAAAGACCAGAACATAAATTAATGAAATTGAAACTAAAAAAAAAAAAAAGATCAGTGAGTCAAAAGTTTGGTTCTTCAGGAGGATAGATAAGATTGACAGAGTCCTAGCTAAAATAGCCAATAACCAAAAGAATGAAAGAAAGAAAGAGAAAGAAAGAAAACCCATGTTAATACGAACCCATTAGAGGAACAGAGTTAGAGTGGTGACTTAAGTGAAGTGACTTAGGTGCGGAAGATTAATGTGTCAAACACTGTATAGTTGCTCTGACTTGGAAAACCCAGAACACAGACATTCTTTGGAACCATATGAAGTGATAGCCGGAATTGGGGAAAGGAATAGGGAGGGGGTGGGAGGGTAGAAAATGGGAAGGGATTGTAAACTCGATATGATACATATGTGTACATTTTTATATTAATAAAAATAGTGGGGAAATTGCAATTAGAAATTAAAAAGCTAAAATCACCAGAGACACTGCTGAAATGCAAGGAATTATAAGGAACTATTTTGAAAACATATATACCAACAAACTAGAGAGCCTAGAAGAAATGGATAACTTCCTAGACATATATAAAACACCAAAATTAAGCCAAGAACATACAAAAACTATGAATAGACAATAACAAGTCATGATATTGAGACAGTAATAAAGTTTCTACCTACACAGAAGAATCCAGGTCCTGATCGATTCAGTGCATCATTTTACCAGACCTTTAAGGAAGAGCTGACACCAATACTTCTCAAACCTTCAGAAAATTGAAAGAGAACATTTCCAAACCTTTCTTGGGAAACTAACATTACCCTGATACCAAAACCTGACCAAGATTTAACAAAGAAAGAAAACTGTAGGCCAATCTCCTTAATAAATATAGATGTAAAAACTCTCAAAAAGAAGCTCATGAACAGAATGCAACAGATCATTAAAAACATCATATATTGTGATCAAGTTGTATTTATTCCAGGGATGCAAGGATGATTCCACATATGTAAACCAATTAACGTAATACACCACATAAGCAAAACCAAGGACAAAAATCTCATGAACAGATAGAAAAAAAAAAAAAACCTTTGATACAATCCAACATCCATTAGTGATTTTAAAAAAAAAACTGATGAGGCTAGGCTAGATAAAAGCCATTTATGTCAAACCTACTGCCAACATTACACTACGTGAAAAAACTGAAAGTATTTCTCCTTAAATCAGGAACCAGACAACAGTGTTCATTCTCCCCATTCCTACTGAACTTAGTACTTGAAACTCTAACAAGAGCTATCCAGCAAGAGAGTGAAATAAAGGGAATATGTATGAGAAAGGAAGAAGTTAAACCATCTCTATCTCTACTTGCAGATGACATGATCATTCACATAGCCAACCCCAAAAATTCCGCCAGAAGACGGTTAAAACTAATTAACAAACTCAGCCAGTAGCAAGATACAAAATTAACATTAAAAATCACTAACGTTTCCATATGCAAACAATAAAATCACCGAGAAAGAGACAAGAAAAACAACACCATTCTCAGCAGCCTTGCAAAAAAAAAAAAATACCTCAGAATAAGTCTAAACAAGAAAATGAGCTATCTCTACAATGAAAACTATGTCACACTAAAAAGAGAAATTGAAGACATTACACAATAGAAAGACATTCCCTGCTCCTGGATAAACAGGAACGATACTGTCAAAATGCCCATATTATCAAAATCGACATCCAGATTCAATACAATTCTTATCAAAATACCAAGAGCATCTCTCACCAGAAATCAACAGAGGAGGGGCCCATTTCCTCAAACCCCCATCTCTGCCTGTGCAGATATGCAAGAATATTTTTTGCAAAGAAGGAAAGGTGGAAATGTGGAGGTAGCTGTTTAAAAAATTCAATTGATGGATGTGCTATAAAGAGAATAAAGAATAGGAACTAAAGGAGTGGCTCATTGGTTAGGCAAGTGCTAAGTACCCAAGTTCGATTACCCAGCACCACCTACACCTAGTGGGGTGGTGTACGCCTGTAGTCCCAGGACTCGGGAGGCTGAGACAGGAGGATTGTTGTGAGTCCAAGGCCAGCCTGGGCTCCATAGTGAGTTCAGGACCAGCCTGGGCCACAGAGAAAGACTCTGTCTCCAAAAATAAAACAAAAAACAACAACAGCAAAAGAGAATATAGAGAAAGAGAGAGGGCAACTGTAACCAGCAAGACAAAGTTAAACTTTAAGTTAGAGATTTTATTCCTTTCAGAAATTAGTGATTCTTTGTGACTCTAACCCCCTGTGCGTTCCTCCTCAGCTCAGGGACAAGCTATGCAAATGCTGGCTCCGGGAGATCTGAGCACAGCTTTCTTTCAAAAAAAAAAAAAAAAAGTCACTGAAGATGGCTAGAAACAAGAAATCAAGCTTTGAAATGGATGTTACGTGCTCACCTTTCCTTCTATGCAAAAAGTATTCTTGCATACCTGCACAGGAAGAGGCGGTGGTTTGAGGAAAATGGGCCCCTTGAGACAGCTGAGAGTAAATTGTTTTTCCTTGTAAGCATAACTAGTGGCCTTCTTGGAATTAATCAGGGGTGAACAAATGAACATAAACATATGGTTCTAGTGGGTAGTCATGGAGTCACTGATGAACATAGAGACAGATGTCATATATTACCTACCCCAGTACAGCTCACATCAACTCTGACATTCATAGACTTTCCCGGCTGCCGGAGGCCTGGCCCAAAACAGACTTCAAAGTGCACTTCTTCTCAGCTTATAGGAACATGAACAGGCTTATGTACCTACTCAGATCTGCCACTGGACATGTGGCAGCCCTCAATTTCGTATGCGCTTTATAACTAATTTATACACAGCCCTGAGAGAACTCCCAGATCGGAAGCTGCGTGTAGATGCCACCCGAGCACCTGAGCTTTCTTCTCTTCCTCACCTGTTCATCAGCTGTCTCCCTGAGGTCACAGGCTGGGCCGTCGGAGCCTGGCAGAGGCCTCTTCCTGCACTGAATTGCATGCAATTTACTACACTTACATCGCTGCCCCACCACTCTACTATAAATAATCTTGATTCACTATTGCTTCAGTGATCATGAGTTGATGTCCCTTTTGCTTCAACAGTACAGTAAGTGGGAAATTCAACTCATGCTATTGGGTAATATAAGATGGGCCTTTGAAAAGACGTTTTTCTCAGAAAATTGAGTAAGAACATCTTCCTCCAAAAGTAGTCCATTTCCTGTGCTCTCCAAATCTGGGAAGGAGGCAGCCATTCATCCAGATCCTCGAGCTGGAAAACTGCTAGGCAGCCTAAGTCACGACTTCTTTACACATGCATGTGATTAAAGATAAAACTCCAATCAACGTAACTTCCTAAATAAGTCCCCAAGCCATTTCCTCACCGCTATCACCAGCCTCTCCAGGCTGAGTTACTTCAACAGCCTGCTAACAGCATATCCTTCCTCAAGGTGATCTTAGATGCCAATTAGGTCCCATCGCTCCCAGCCACTGTCCGACCTTTTGGAACAAGTCCCGGCTCTAACATGCCGCTTTCGCCCAGCGCTCTTCTTACCCTCACTTCTTATCCCTTTTCTTCCTTCATCGGCCTCCCACTGCTCGCATTTCTCTACAACTACAGACAGATGATCATTGCACCATAATAGGCATGAACAAAATATGTTCAAAACCAAAAGGTGTAATTTAACCTTCAAGATCTGCTGAGTCCTTTGCTTATCGAGGACGGAATTATAGTCACGTCAGAAGTATTTTAGGTGAAACAAAATCATGAACATGAAACACAGAACCAAGCTCCCTGCTGTGAGGTTTGTGATTTATCTTCTCACAAATGAATGAGATTGATGTTTCTAGTACATAGAAGTAACACGTCCATGTGGAAAGTTAAATAGTAAAGCAATTGACTTAAAAATGTTTTTGAAGCTTCAATGGACCATTGAAGAAATACCTAATGCAAGTGCTCTCAAAAAAAAAAAAAAAAAAAAAAAAAAACTTGCTTACTAAACTCATTTGGGATATGTTTTAAATCAAAAAAAAACCAAAGAATTCTTATTCTGACACAGTATCTATTAAGTCGAAATCTCTTCAGGGTGTGTTCTGGGTCAAAGGTTTTAAAGCTTCTTCAGACAGTTTTGATGGACTAGCCTTTGGGTTGGTATAGTTCCTCTAAATTGTTTTTAAAATCCTGAAAGAGATGCTTATGTTACTAGAGAGTTTCAAATAGGATGAAGCATTAATATAATACACTTATTTCTTGGACCTATTTCCAGGCTATAGACTTTTTAATATTACTGATTTTTAAATTACAAGAGTGAAAAACATATTGCACTGCAAACTGAGAAATATCAGATGTAATATATGTCACAATGCAAAAGTATATGTCTTCTGAAAGTTCACCAGGACCACCGGCCAATGTGTGGAACAAAATAAACATAATCCTAAATCATGAGTGGTTCTTCTTTCACTATTGAGTCTTCATTATTTGGATTTTCTAAACAACTAGAAAAGATATCTCTGATGTTGGCAACACAGAATGAGGCCTTCTTCTTACCTGAATCCCAGCACCCACTTAGCATACAAACGAGTATCTCCTCAGGTCCATCCCATCCACTAATGACAGAATCATGATTCCAAAAACACCAGGCATCTTGTCCCAGTTCCTTTTTCATTGCTGGACAGAATACCCAACCGCACAACTTAAGGGAGGAAAGGTTGACTTTTAGCTCACAGTTTTAGGAGATCTCGGTCCATTTGTGGACTGTCGGCAACAGTAAATGGGGGTGGCAGAGGCCTACATGAGAAAAGCATTTATCCCATCAGGGCCAGAAAAAAGAGAAGGCAGAGCCAACAAGGGAGATATCCCCTCCCAGGTCGTGTTTCATGATCCACCACTCCATGTCATGCCTCAGTGACCTTCCCTCCAAACCCTAGCTCTTAACAGCCTGGGAAATCAACAGGTTAATCCACAGGTACAATTAGCCCTCTTGATTCAGTCAGCTTTCAAATACATGAAGCTTTTAGGGGACATCTCAGATCCAAAACACGACAAGTCTCCAGCTTATTCACATGGCCAGGGTTGGCAAGGACTGAACTTGAACCTGATCACCTGCGAAAGCCTCACCTCTACCAGGTGAGCCCACTCCAGGCTTGATTTCTAGACTCTCTATACTTCTAATTTCTAGATTAATCCACATGAATCTCTAATTTGAGATTATTTAACTTTCAAACATTCTTGAGAAATTTAAATAGAATATTTTACCTATAAATGTGTAGAATCTAAACACTCTATGGTCCATGAATTTACTCATATTCATAGTTGAACAAAGAGGAAAAAAATGTGTTTGGCCCCCTTGATCTTCAACTAACTTCACGGGCCTTTCTCTTTTCCGGTTACCATTTCTGGGAACATGTATATTTTTAAAGGTATTTTGTTTAATATCAGATAATTAGTCAATGCTTTTCAACAAATTAATAAATTCATATAGTTTAACTTTTACAAATTTTTAAAAACTTTTAGAAAGTTTTACAACTTTCTTGGCAGTGTTTTTAATTGTTCCAAAATATAGACAAGAAAATTGACAGGCAGAAAAGTTGAAAATGTCACAAAAGTAGTAAGTAGCAGAGCTAGAATTCAATCTTCCATCTTATAAATATGAGTCTGATCTTCTTTTTAAATTTTAGCAGCAAATTCTATACACACAAAATTCAGTCATAATGCTTCTTGATGGGTGAACTCAGAAATTTTTTTTAAAGTTCCTTATAACAAAAATCTCAAAGAAACCACCTGTGGAACTTCACTTACAAAATTTAATTATGATTTTTTTAGGATTGATTATCTTTGTGTAATCTGAGCAGAGGATAAGGATGCCAGGGGACACACACACACAAACTGGGGGAGAATGTTATCCACATAAAAATTTCATTAGTATCAAGGCTGAATAACTCTACCCTATACCCAAGGTTCATCCAGTAAGTAGCAAAATCAAAACTTGGATTCAATGGGCTCTATTAAATTCTAATGCATTCCTTCTAAGGGACTCCACTTATCTATTCCGAGCAAATGTATCTAATGTTTGCTGAGACTTTATTTACTGGATTCTCTGCCAATTGATGCTAATAATGGAACTGGCAGAGTACCACAGAGCAGAGAACATAGGTAAGAATCTATCCCACCACGCTTGGATGCAAGAAAGATCACTGTGTGTTTTCAATTATACTAAATCTACCCCTGAGTCCATTTAGCAGAGTGTGCAATGACAGAACCCCAGTCATATGGAGAAGAACCCCTCTTTCCCTCCATGCACATGGAAGACTGGCCTAGGCTTGGTCTGTGGTGTCCACCTCATTAGAGTTTCTGCTACAGATGATGCGCTGAGTCCTGCCCTTTTCCTTTCTCTATGTCCAGCATCTCCAAGGGCTCCTCTCTGCCGACCCCAGCTCCACGCAGCCTTTTGTCTTTTCCTAGTCTTGGGGACACTCACACACTTTGCTCATGTCAAAGCACCTCCGCCTTTTTTTCTCTACCCATGAATTCTTCCCCTTTTGTGGTCCTTTTTCCAAACAGAATCTAAATAGCGCTCATCCAAGACACAGAAAATGCAGAGCAAGGACAACCTGTCTGCTTTCGATTCTTGTGCAGCAAGAACAAGCACAGGTTTCCATAGTGACTCTGCACATAGACTTGCAGGTGACAGACAGCACAATATTCTCTAGCGCAGCACTAGGCGCTTGTCCAGGGAAAGGTTTGAACACCTGAGATGGGGCACATAAAGGTGTTAGTAGACATTTTCTCTCCTTTCCACACAATATATAGAGTTGAAAAGATGAGAAATTTAAATCCATACATCCAAAGTACCTGAGGTATAATTACCACACTTTCACTTAGGACTTGTTTTTAACTGTTTCAAATTGGATTTTTCCATTGCCATGGTATCAGAAATTAATTAAACATATGTGGGATTCTGGAATATTTGGAATTAAAGACTTTCTCTTTTGGCATGACGCATGTCTCAATGATACAGGATATATACCACTCTGCGGGGAGGAAGCCAGAACAGCTTCAGAGCAGCTGCCAGTGCAGGTAGGATGTCTGTCCTTCAGAAAGAAGAGGACAGCCAGGGCCAGCCAGACATGCTAAATTGGTGACACACGTCATCTGATATTTTAAGCTTTCCTATTTAGGTTCTCTTCCTGCCTTACATCCTTGTCTCATCAGACACTCAAGAGGATTTGCCTTTCCCCCTCCCCCTACATCGCCTGCCAAAACTCTAGGAGATGTCCTAACAAATTCATCTGCCCTCAACTAATGATTGTTGTTGTTTAAAGTGGAGCGATCTACCTCGGAAGTGTGTGCATTGTTACTGACTTCCCTGCCTGATAGGAAAGTGGAGGGTGACACTAGGCAGGAAGACTGTTCCACTCCTGAAAGTCGTCTATGCTAACTAACACCAGTTCATGTTACATGGACCGTTGGAAAAGGTCCAATATGTCTTCATGTCCACTGAAAAAGCCTAACATTTGCTTAAGTCTTCACTCTAAGGATGAGATTGAGTCTTCACTCAAGCTGAGATTTGAACTCAACTATGTGTGATCTCTACTTAAGCGTTTTCCCTGTTACCGTGCTCTGCTAAAAACAGCTGAGAACTCTTTTGGGGTTCATTCAATTTCTTACCTCTTCCCCTCAAATCACAACATATGAGAATTTTCTAGAAGACCAAAACTGTAGGGAAGAAGAGAGAGGCTGGAATAGAGGACTCACATTCAAAGACTCTCAACTCAGCCTGTGAGTCATGAGCATTTTTCAAATAAACACTTCTAATAATTATGGCTTAAAAATAAAAGGCATAGTAAAAGCAAAAACACTAGTTGCCAATAACCATAGGTAAAGGTCACATTGTTTATGAGTGAGGAAAACTTCACTAAGGAACATTGACCCACAAAGTAGTGGTCTCAGAACTTCCTAAGGGGCTATCCTTACATATTAAACTAAGACTTTGCAAGTGAAGACAGTGCACTTTTCTTTTTCATATGCAACTCAAGCCAGCTAAACTAAATGCATTCATTGACTGTTAATCTGATACATTTAAGTTTGTTTTCCAAACTTGTAGATAGGGTCCATTACATCAAGACTAAAATAATTTTAAATCTATCCAAGCAAGATGACATAGTAATATAATTAATGAATATTTATAACATTCAGAGCAAGTATAATAAAATAAAAATAATTGATTATAATCAAGTATATAATCAAGAGAATAATGTTTTATACACAGGACTTTGACTACCTGATGTTTATCCTCTTGAAATGGAAACTCTTTTGTTATTCAGTGTAGGAAATGACACATCTTGTCTAATATGTCAAAGATATTCAGAAAATCAATATTTAATTCAGTTCCAAATAAAACCCTTTCAGGTTTAGCTTTCCCAAAATGTAAGTAATCTATTAAATTAGACACGCTATGTTTTAGAAAGTTGTTAGCTTAGCAAGTTCAAGCCTAAACCATTATAATAATGCATCTGTAGATTATAAGATTTTCTTGATAAATTATTCTCCCATCTTCCCAGTGCTCCTGCTCCAATAACCCTAAAGCACAAGCACAAAGACAGCTCCTTCTTCTCACTAGAGCTTGATAATTAGCTTAACTTCATATATATATATATATATATATATATATATATATATACATATACATCACAGCCCAAATTTATCTTATTCTCTTACTCATTTATCCATAATCAGAGCCTAAACTGTTAAAAGAAGAAGGTTTGGAAGTTGTCTTGACAGAAGCATATTTGCCAATTACCCTGAAGGAACCCAGTTCCATAGTCCCACCCAGACAGATTCAATTCACCTAAAAAAAAAAAGTAGTGAGGAGCTGCAGGTAGGGAAACTGTGGGCCACAAAAGGAGCATAAGCTGTGGCCCAAGTGGGACAGTCTTGGTGCAAGTCCTCAGAAGATATGGTCATAAGCAGCCGAATACAGGGTCTTGGCACCCAAAGAGCCCAGCTTCTATGCACAGCTAAAAGGCCAAAGCCTAGCACTAGGTAACCCAAACAGTGTCACTGGAAAGAGACAGAGGTGGGTTTAAACACACCTTCTCGGTGTTCGGAGTCTCAGCTACAAAGGAAAAGGGGCCAGTCCTCCCTGGAAGGGAAACAAGGCGTTCCATGCCAGATAACGCTTGTGTCTCACAACAAAGCAGCAGTGAGATGAGAAAGCGTGGTAAGAAGATGTGTCACAAGCTCCCGCTTCTCCAAAGGAGGCCCAGCTGGGAAGAGAAGAGTCCAGCTCGAAAGCAAGATAGTCAGCTTACCGAAGGGCCACAAGATGGAATCAGAAGATAAAGTCCTCACACTACTGGAAGAACAAAAAAATAGAATCAAGAAATAACCTCAAATTATCGGAGGAGTATGAGACAAACAACAACCTCCTCAGGATGTTTAGTGAGTTTTTAAAAGATATGATTAGAGAGTTCAAAGACAGATAAAACAGACACCCTGCCAATCAAATGAGGAAACAAGCCTGAGGTCAGCTGAGTGACTCAGTTACTTTCTCAATACTATGTCAGAATTCCGGACATCCACAATTTCAGGGAGGAAATACCTACTGAGATCACTGTTTCAGAAGGTCTTCCTCAGTCCATTCATGGGCAGCTGGCAATGGTGGAAGCGCATAGCAGGAAGGCCTGGCAGAGGACCGCTGCTCATAGCATGGCAGGAAGCTAAATGAATGAGGAGCAAGTCAACGTCTGTAGAGCAAGGCAAAGGCCAGAACGTTCCCAGGAAGAAACAATAATAGTGTTTCATCTTCCTTCCTTTTATTAATTCATGTTGCCAGATGGACTGCCCACAAGACAATTACACGCACCCAAAAGCTCTGCTCTGGATGTTTCTTAATCTCAACAAATTGAGCTCCAGATCAAGCCCCAAGCATCCTCCCACCCCTTCCAGCCAGGCTCCACCTCCCAACAGCTCGTGGTTCCATGAGTATCTCACTACATCCAAATACATGAGGCCTTTAAGGGACATTTGAGATCCAAATCAAAACACAAGTCTAAAGAAGTCAATTCAAGAAATGAATGACAAACTCACTAAAAAGTTCAAGAGAATGAAAAGATATTGGCAGAGCATCAGGAAATTAAAATCTTGTTGGAAAATGTGATGAGTAGAATGACCCAAAATGAGGTCAAAGCTTCAGAATTAGAAGACAAAGTGGAAATGATGAACAAAACCCTTAAGGCTGTTCAAATAACATCAACACTGTAGGCCACACAGCATATTTCAGCAAATACAAAAAGAGGAGAAATAATCCCATAATCCCATGTATACTGCCAGCACCTAGTGGAACAACAATAGAAAGAACAAATATTACAGAAACAAATGGAGATTGAATAGTACACCACTGTGCAAATATTGAGTCAGCGAAGAGATTAAAAAGTTTCTATAGACAAATGACAGTGGAAGTACATCCCACCACAACCTTTGGGACACAATGAAGGCAGTGATACGAGGGAAATTAATTGTCATCAATGCACCCATAAAAAAGGACAGCAATCTCAAATGATCTAATGAAGCAGCTCAAGATACTGCAAAAGTGAAAGCAAGTCAACCTCAAAACTAATTGAAGGGAAGAAACTATAAAGATCAGAGCAGAAATTAATGAACTTGAAACGGAAAGAAAAGGTCAATGAAACAAAAAGCTGGTTTTGAAAAAATAAACAAGATGGATAAACCACTAACTGGACTCACAAAAAGAAAGGAAAACCTGCATCAGTGCCATTAGAAATCAAATAGACAAACTTACAACAGACATCACCAAAATCCAAACGATTATACGAATCTATGTTGAAAATTCCATGCTATAAAACATTTTAAAACTAGAAGAAATATATTGTTCCTTAAAAGAAAGTCCTCTGTGGCCTGGGTGACTTGCACATACATAGATCCGGGGTCTCCTGCAACCCAGCTGTGCAGCTGTGGCTTTGGTTGAGAATAACCCTGGAATATCTGGTCTGGAGCCGCCCACTCCTGAACATATGAGACAACTCAGGGTGAATTCAGGAGGCAGCTGGTGTCATTCTGCTCCTCCGCCTGATTAAAGGGAACACACATAATTTAGAACATTAACTCTGGAACCTGTCTGCTCCATCAAGGTCCAGCTTCACCAACTGGACAGGCCACCTCACTCAGTTCCACCTCTTCCCTCCTTCATAAAGTGGTGTCTTAGTCATCCTAACGCCTCACACTCACAACGTGAGGGAGGAAAGGTTTATTGTAGCTTGCAGTTCAGAGGTTCAGTCAGTCCATGCACAGCTGGGGGGCGATGGTGGAAAGACAGCTGCTCATCCCATCACAGCTGGAAACAGAGGGAGGTCAGGAAAGATCAGGGGGCAGGGACATCCCTCCAGGCCACACTCAGCGATTCACCCCTCCAGACCAAGCCCCACCTGCTCAATAACACATGAAATCTCTAAATTAATCAATTTGGTCAAATTCACCCCCCATAATCCAATCGCCTTTCAAATACATGAGTCCTCGGGAGGCATGTCAGAGCCAAAGTATTCCTTGACATGTGCTATACACCCAATAGCCTCTGGATTCCCACAATACGTGATAATAAACTTGTTCAAACTTTAAGTTAGTTTAATTCAAGATTTTCTGCAACATGCATTAGATAATTCTTTATCTGGTACTCAGATAAATAACCTGCCTAACCCAGAGTGAGGGTAGAACACACTGCTTACTCTCTAGATTCCCATCACCTGGGGGTGATGGACTGCTACCCGCTTCAGGGTTTGCATATTTTACAGGGCATATCTCCAAAACATCCAGTACCTGCCATATTGAGGACAACTAAGAGACCTGAAAAGTAACTTCAGGAAGGTATATTCCTTTTGCATGACATTGACTTGACAGTCAACATTTTGAAGAAGTGTTTAACATTTTAAACATTTTGAAGAATACATCAATATATGAAATCTCACCTGTTTTAATAGCATATTAATACATCTAACCTGCCATGAATCAAAGGATAGTCTATTTTCTGCATTATAAAAGAATATAGATTTTCATTTATTCTACTCTGCTTCTAACAAGGCACTTCACATTAAGCACATTAACAGTTAAATGCCATAGTCTCTATAAATGATTTTAATTATTACAAGTTGCAGCTTAAACTCCAACTTATTGATTTGGCAAGTTTATGACAAAAATTAAAGAACATAGTGTCTAGGAATGAAACTTATGTTCAATGATTCATATTTTCACTAATTAAATCTATAATAGAAGTAATTTTAAAATATTTCAATTATTACCTAAGTTATAATTTAAAGGTGTTAAGTATACTCTTCAAAAGCATAGAAATATAAAAATGTTACCTCCTAAAAATTCTGAAAAGAATTTTAAAATGAAATTAGAGACAATCAGCATTCTCTAGACTAAACCACAATATATTTGTAGCCTTCTCTGGATCTGGATGATTCAAGAGTGAATTATCTTCTTGGTGTTCTGTGAGCAGTGATATAGGCACTAATCAGACAAAAAAATATGAGTGCAAATCTCAGACTCAACCTAGAACTGACCCCAAGGATTAATATTTAAACCAAATCTATTGCCACTATAATTTTATAGTCCCTGTTATAAAATAGACTCAATTTTCAACACTGATTTGTCTGTAGCCTTGATTTACTATTCAGGGAAGGGGAGGTATCCACTCACATGTTACACAGCCATACAAGGGTAACTATTAGCAGTGAACCATTTGTACACAGATAATAAGATTTTAAATATTAATGTGTGAGTGTGTGCGTGTGTGTGCATGTGTGAAAGAGACAGAGAGCGCTGAAACTTTATTAAATAATTTCACAACTGATGATCCCTTTTGCTCATATTTAAAACAAGGGGAAGTCACACTCATTAATCACATTCTGTATGCCATCTGCATATTCATACCACCATGTACATTTTCTCAGACACAAGTAAATTATGCACATTAATAACCATTATAAAAGACTGGCTAGGCGAAACTTTTCTCTTTAAAAGTGTGGAAAACATCCTATAATCAAGCTACAACTTATTCAAAATACAAGAAAGCTGGGTGTAGCTTGGAAAAATGGTATCTTGGATTTGGAAAGATCTTTGAAGCCTACAAAGTTTAAGCATGTTCTAATCCAACTATGGCCTTGGATGGACAATTCCATGAAGTACTCCTGGAGACTAAATTGGAACTATGGTGAAACTGAACAGTCTCATCAAGATTATGGATTGCATTGTCATAAACAGAAAATGACAAAAAACACTCCACACCACTCTAAAAGAACAGAGCCATCACTTTAAACTTTAAAAGAAAGATAAGTTTTAAATAGCTGAAAAGATTAATTTTAGTAAGCAATATGTAACCTTATTTTCCAAGGGTTTCAGGGTTCAGTCCTAAAATACTACTTTCACCATCTTAGTATATTGACCATGGCTATAAAATATTGTATGCATCCGTGGAAATGTTGTAATTATATATAAAAAAACTTGCCTGTGCACACAAGTGATCAATTATTTCCAGAGTCATGGGGATCAGGACTGAGCACAGCATATCCAGCCACTGTTACAACACTATGTTTAAAAATTGTTATTCCTAGCTTCTCTCTCTCTCTCTCTCTCTCTCTCTCTCTCTCTCTCTCTCTCTCTCTCTTTCTCTCTCTGCTGTAATATCTCTAGTCTACATCTGCCATGGGTTGGATGATGTGTATCCTCCCAAAGGCTCCTGTTCTGGGAGCTCAGCGCCCGGAGTAACGATATTTAGGAGCAAAGTGAAATGTTTAAGATGTAGAACTGACTGTCAGTCGGAGGCATGCCCTCAAGAGAGACTTCGGTACTTCTCATAGGACCCTGGTTAGTGCTTAAGGAAGAACGTTACCAAGTTCTGACCCTGGCCCTACCTGTGTCTCAGCCTCCTGCCTCTCCACAGGGTTCTTCCTCTCGCATGTGCTCTCACCCTGCCACCTTCCATGATGTGATGCAGGCAAGTGGGCCCTTACTGTGATAGTATTGAGGTGCTCTCAGTATGAGCAATGAGCTAAAGAAACCTCTCTACTTTTAAAGTAGCATGCCTCAGGTGTTTTGGCATACCAAGAAAACACTGATGGATACAATATCATAATCCTAATCCATGGCAGCGTCTTTGTCTTAGTTAATTTCTTGTCTGTGAGACAGTATATTCAACACCTGAAACTTAAAAGAGGAGAAACTTATTTTAGCTCCCTGTTCAGAGGTGTTAGTCTGTTTATGTTTGGCAGGCAATGACGGGGGGCGTGGCAGAAGGCCTAGGCACAGGAACACTGTTCACCACATGGCAATAGGTAACAGAATAAAGGGCAGAGCAAGGGTAAGGAAACACCTGTTATGTGGATTTGGAGTGACCCTGAGAAGCCTCTCTCTCCAAGAGCCTTGTAAGTATAATAGGATAACCATGGAACCATAGGTTGTTAAGAGGTAGAGCCTAGTTGGTGGATGCTGAGACTTGAACTGGAGACATTATGGCAATTTTTTGAGATTAGAAGTTATCCAGGGTCCTTAGAGGAAAATTCATAGCCATAAATGCACACATCAAAAGAACAGAGCAGTCACAAATAAATTCACTAATGATGGACCTCAAGGACCTAGAGAAACAAGAACAACTTTACCCAAAAGGCAGTAGAAGAGAAGAAATTATAAAAATCAGATCTGAAATAAATGAGATAGAAATTAAAAAGACAATAAAAAAGATCAATGAGTCAAAGAACCAGCTCTCTTCCTCTAGGGAGGATTCTGTTTTGCTTCTTCCAGGGACCCAGGTCCACTAAGGGCCTGTTATCCCCTCGAATACCCCCGAATTAAGGTGAATCTAAGTGGAGCCATCTGTGGGAACCATGGCTACTTGTTTTTCATTTTTACTGCTAATACACAGTCCTCTCCAGGTCCTTCTCAAAACAAGGCACTCTGCTGCCCTTTCCATGGTGACCCTAGACCATTCCTGACAATCCAGCTCATGAGGCTGGCCAAAGGACTGCTCAGGCCCTCGGTCTTTCATCCACCAGTACAGAATCTGGAAAAGAGACCACGCATGTCCACCTCAGTTCTCTGGCCCCTGTTCCTCCCTGTTTTTGGCCCATTCAATCTGCACTCTGTTCATGTCCTAAATAGCTCCGAATAGTTTTTAGATAATTATTTTCTCCAGACTTACTTGTTTCTTTGCAAGAAGACTGTTCTGAATTGTCTAAGCTGCCACTGCAAGAGGTGGTGCTCATATTCAGACTTTTAAACAGTTAATTTTTAACCTGTAAAAGTTGCCAGCTTCTCAGCATTTCGAAATAAGAATAGAAGGAGATTAATAAACCAAGGTGCTATGGTCTAAACATTTGTGTCCCAACAGAATTCACAGGATGGAACCTAATCTTCAAAGTAAGACAGCTAAGAGGGCTTTTGAGAAAATATCAGGTCAGGAGAGTGGGGTACTCACTAGTGGGATTAATGCCCTCAGAAAAGTCACCCCAACGGCTGCCTTGAGCCTTGCCAGCAAGAGAGGAGACAGCTGGAAACGTGGCCTCCTGAACCAGGAAGTGAGCCCTCACCAAACATCAAATCTCTCAGCGTCTTGGGACTTTTCAGCTTCAAGAACTGTGAGTAATGAATTTGTACTGCTTATAAGCCACCTAGTCTATGGTAGTTTGTTAAAGCAGACCAAATGGTTTCAGGCAGAAGACATATAGAACACACCATGAAGCCCACTACAATTCTACTGCAGCACTGAATGGTTTAGTCTGAAAATTATTCAAATGCTAAAAATAATTTATGGTTGTGATATCCATATTGCTAAAGTGTTAGGTTCTTTTTTTCTCACTCAAAATTCAGCTTACTAAACAAGTGAAGATAATTTTGCTTTACAGATTTTTCACTGTAATTACTGCTAAGAATTATAATCATTAAGTAAAATTAACATCGAGTGAAATTTTACAAAACAGTAAATGGTAGCATAATTACAGATTTAGGCTGTTTACTACTATGCAGTTAAGTAAAAAAAAATTTTCACGTAAAATTGATTTTGGAGCTAATACATATTCATAAGTACATGATGTATTGGCCATAAATCTAACTGAGATTATGAAGTTCTCACAGAAGATAAGGATTCAACTATATTCGAATTTTGCTAGTTGTTTCACATTTTTCTTTCTGAATAAGTCATTGGCTTCTTAAATTTAAATATGATAAAAATAAAAACAGCAGATTACTTCCTAAATTTAGATTGGCATTTATGTCTTCTCATAGTATTCCTGCAAAAGAACAAAAATTCCACCCAAAAAGACCAAAGAAAGAAAGAAAGAGAAAACAATCTGTATCTGGTTAGTCACGCTCTCTGTTCTAACATTAAATGAGATTTACCAACTAAACAGCAAGAAAACTGGGCAAGGAGAACTGCTGAGAAGAAACTTGTACTTTCTGGGCTCTTTCCATCAGATATAATTTCTCCAAACTAGGAATCTTAGGCTCTACTGTAATTAAAATATTCAGATATAAAGTATGGATTGGCCGTGGAAAATGAGGTGATTTGTTCCTTTTCGATGTTCGCACACCACCATGAAAGAACAGGTTTCAAATCATACCTACACATTATTCGTACTATTTACACACTAAGTTTTCCAGCAAAACAAACACAACCAGAAACAGAAGAGTGATTAGAAGGACTGAAAATCAGTACACCTGTGCCCTGAAGGTCTTTAAGCCACTCTAGTCTCCCAGAAAACTGATGTGTCTCAAATTTTAAGAAGTAGTAAGATGACAGATTTGATGGAAGGTTTTCCAAGACCTCAAATGGTAGCTGACCGTAGGCCTCTTCCATTCCCAGTTTTCCTCTCCTGCTTTCACACCATTCTTCCAGGAGTTAGAAAATTCTATTTGAAGACAGGTCAGAATTAGAGAGAAGCCAATATAGATACCATGAAGCCTGGGGGTGGGGAGGAATGAAAAGAGGCCGAGGAGGAAAACCAATCAAATTGGAGGAAATTTATCCATTGAAACATGAAAGACAAAAAGTTTTCAAAAACCATTAGAGCTCTGATATCTTCTTAAAAAAAAAAAAGAAAGTCAATGGGCAGATTCAAATGTTTAAAGAGAGTAGAAAAAGAGGTGAGAAGGAAGTTCAAGGCGTTCAGAATAGATAAGGAAGAGAAAAGTAAGAACACAAGGACAAAAGCCAAAAAAGTAGCTAAATACACAGCAGATGTGCGTGCACACTCACACACACAGAAACAAAACATACAATCGAGAATATAGTGAATCAAATTCTTTATTTCACACAAAATAAGAAAGAACACTGACTTTGGCTTGAGGAAATAAACATGAAGCCTAGGCAACAAGATCTACAAATGCACTGTTGCATTCTGGCTGTTTTCTGAAGGAAAGAACTAAACAGAGAAATGGGCATTTAATTCTAATTTCCTGGTTAGAGATCTACATCTAAGAAAAATGCATAAATACAACAATTGGTGTGTATATAGTAAAATAAAGTCTTATACTTGGATGTTATCCTTCTTGTACATTTGATGCTACTTTTTACAATAATCTCTATAGTTTGACCGTATTTACCCTTTTCACACAACTCAGGTCATTTTTCAGGACCATCAACATCTCACTGATGCACATACAGAGGTTCTCACTTCACGGTTAATGTGTGTGACCTGAATTTGACACTTTTCCATGATGGAAAGTTATTCCTACATGTCTCCCACTACAAGACTTCTATGAAAGCAACCTGCACCTCAATACTAAATTCTCAGCAAATGAATCAATGGGCAATACTAATTTCAGCATGCTTCATAGAAAACTTTTCCTCATTCAAAAATGGCCCATATGTTCAGTTTTGACCTTTTTCTGATTGTAAGCTTTTCTGCATTTCCTTATTCTAACTTCTAGGGTATTTTTAAGAAAAATTCAGAAATAATTTTTGTACTAGAGAACCCAGAGTAGAAGACAAGTCCAAAAATAAAACAAAATAAATAGTAAATAGATTAAGGGCAAATTAGGCAACTGATGAGATGTTCTGCAGCTCAGAGACTACAAACTAGCAGGATTTCATCCAATTCATTGTTAACATAAAAACAAGTAAGTTACTAGTATTTAAGGATATTTCATATGAAATTTTGAGCTTTGAGTTCTCTTTAAACATGGGACATCTAGCCACTACACAATCACCTTGTCACACAGCAGTAATTACTGGGGCTAACCTCCATCACCTGAGCCATGTAACTTCAGGTCACAAAGTCCCATCACTTTTCTGCCATCCTGACCCATTTCATCTTTTTCTTTCCTTCCTTTCTTCTTTCCTTCCTTCCTTCCTTTCTTCTTTCTTTCTTTCCTTCCTTTTCTTCTTTCCCTGGCCTTTCCAGGCATTTGGATTTGAAACTCCAAAGTAAGTTAACACACTATGGAGAACAGCAGATGAAGATTAGTTCACTTAGGTATGCAGGGATACTTTATAATGAAGACATCTACTGGTATTTCTGCATAAAATTACCATCTATAAAGTAAGAGCACTTTCAGTTTGGAAACTATAATTTCTCACATAATATTTTTCGAAACAAAGTCAAGTTCCTTTCAAGATGGGTAGGTATAGAGAATCAAAATGACCTATCTTTTGGTATCCTCAGAATTGGGGTCAGATGCAGAAGAACTGTGGTTTCAATATACAGAGCACAAGTTGGCTGTATCAATACCACTTCAGGGTTTGCCATGAGAAAAGCAAGGTACGCAGCCCCAAGTGGAGTCATTAGCCAAAAGAATGTATTGGGATACATAACACAATCCAGGTGGACCAAAAAACTGTGACAAAGTTACAGGTGCTTCCAGCACTGTATTGCAAGTGCGGTACGTGTAGAATAGTTGAAGGATTAAAAGCAGAGGATGTGACAATTAAAATGATGGGTATACCTTTGTTTTGCACATGTGCATGTATATACAGCAATGCAAGTTGAATAATTTTGGTTTTATGATAAAAATATTAGTCATTATGACAAGTGCAAACAAAAGTTCTAATTTCTTTAAGACAAAAGTTAGGGAGAAAGATGCTTAGCTACTCAAATGATTGATTCCAATTATAGGGTTAGTTTAGGAAAAAAACGAGGGTTTTTTTTTTTTTTTAGTTTATTGGAATATTGTAGCTAAATGTAATGAGTTCCATCCATATTCCCAGAGGAAGGGGAATCTGTATGCAAGAAGAGATGGCCACTATTGGAGAGTGGGGAGCTTTTTCTCTTCCAACAATGTTAACATTGCTTCTCCTCAACTTTGTCTTGATTACCTGTTCTCTGAAGGCCTTTTAAAGTAGCAGGACAGAACCTGATCTGAAGGAAAACTTGTAAATTTTTACTACAGTATCTCTTCCTCCTTTCTGAAGTTTTCAAATTAGATGTCTATAGTCGAAGGAAGTCACGAAGCAGCTTATATATCCTTCCAAGTCTCCTCCCAGTGATTAGCCCCTCCTGGATCCAGGTGTGGAAGGTGTGGCCACTACACACCATTAATCCTAACTCACGTGCCTTCAATCCTAACTGAACTGTAGTCCACCCTTCCAGACTAGGCCTCAATCTCCCATGTCTATGGTTCCATAGACAATCTATAACATTTAAATACATGAGACTTTGGGGGGGGGGGTACATTCCAGATCCAAACCACAATACCAGTGTTTAGTTTAGATCCTTTATAGCACAAATCATGGTTTCTTTCTGTTTCCTCCTCCACTGACTATTCACACCCCCCTACTCTACTATCCTCTACATTGTTAGTGCTGGAAAAGTACAGGTCAGGGTTATTTGATTCAGAGTGTACCCCGGAGGACCTCTTAAAATGTCTATTACAGTCATTGTCCAATAAATTCTTCTTGAACAAAATGGTTATGGGTGGGCTAAATAAAAAAGTTCCAAGGTTAAATTCATTCAGTGAATACTAAGTAAAATAAAGTGGAACAGATTTTTTTTGGAAGAATTCCATTTGTAAATTATGAATCTCCAAATGGAATCTATAGGAGTTTTTTTTCAAATTCATTTCACCACTTAATTACTTTATTTTGTAAATGGGTGAGGCTGAGGATGCATCCTAAGGCCTGCACGTGCTACATCTCCACTCCCAGTACCACTTTTTTATGGTCCATTTATTAACATCTGCTTCATCCATATTCCATGACCCCTTTATTAGAAACATCAATGGATTGATGGACTAGAAAGTCTTAGACAAAAATGACTTCCCCAAAGGGAAAGTCCAATGGCACCAGTAATTCTGATTTCTAAACCAAAAATCTCTTTTATAAACACATACACTGGCATTTGGATTTACAAAATCATTTCCTATAAATGTGATAGGCAGAAAAACTGAATCTTTCTAGATAAAAGTATAACAAATCAGTTCTCTGCTGTGGTAAAATCGAGGAACAGAACCTCTGTTAAAATGCAATGTTCCAAGCAATTCACTGACTTAATTTAACTTTATCCATACTACATAGAAAAAAATTAGAAAAATGGCTGCCTAAAGTCATTCTAGAACTCAAAAATATGTTGCAGAACATTTTATCCCAGTTTCTGTTGGTCTCTGTTGAGCATGGCCCTTTGCCTAGATGAAAACACCCACCAATGACAAGCTAAATTCACACATAGATGGAATACCTTACTGTGCATCATATGTGTTCAGAGTAGTGAGTAATAAACTATCTGCTTCAAATAGCTCAGAGACTAGGAAAACAGATGAGACATGAAATTAACTTTAAACGTACTCCATGAGAGGATACCATGATAAAACTGGCTTATGCTGCTCCAAAACACCTGGAGAAACCTCTTTTTAAATCAGAGAGAATAGGAGCACGAAAGTACTAACCTTGTAGGGATGAATACCTCAGCATTATTCAGTGCTGCAGAATGCATATTTGCTCTCTGTCAGCCATTAAACTCCCCGCAGAAGCTAGAATGAAGGACAATCAACAGCTAGTAAACCCTACTTTAAATTTCCTGCTTCCAGAGCAGTGCTAGGTCAGCTGAGAGCCGGGAAGCTTGGGTTCAGGAGGCCCCCTGAGATCCTTGCACTGCCTGCTGTGGCTGACCACGTGTGCTTTCTATTTATTCAACTGCATCCATTCCAACAGTGCACCAGGATCATGTGACCATGGTTACTAGTAAAAAGATACCTAGCATCACGGTGTAATCACGTTTGGAAAGTCCAGATATTGTTGTGGAAAGGCCATTCTTGACAGCCTTATATAAGAAACCACCAATTTTTTTCTCTTGGAATTTAGTTCTAAAAAAACCTTTCCAGTTTCATATTTTAATTTTTATCATTCAAAACATATGATTCTCCCTGTATTGTTTTTGGAGAGAACAGAAAAATACTCAGTTTTGTTGCTGTGACTATATCCCCATTGTTCCCTATAGATGTTTTTCTTCTTCTAAGCCACCTTCTGGTCACATTTGTCACTCTGTTTTAGTCATTTGTTTCTTTATATATTTAAATATATAAAAATGCTGCAAACTATTAGAGCCTCTTTTGAAGTAAGAAGCATTCTAAATTCTTAATCTATGAAAAAAGGCAGACAAACAGGTTGGTAGGTACAATGATGGACTGATAGTTTTCATTCCCTAGGAAAACCTACAGTCCCAGATCGTCAGTGCAGCTTCCTGCTCTTCTACGTGCTTTTTAATCAACAGAAATATTAATAATTAGCAAAGTATATTTTATAACAAGAATATGCTAGCTTTTAATGATTCATTCAAGTCAGCAGGATATGCATATTTATGCCTTTTAATTAACAGCACTAATCAGTTAATATTTTTTAATACCATTAGAACAGTATAGCATGGAGAAAACTACATATATGCTTAATACATAAATTGTCCTATAAAATATTAAGGAACACAGTAATTATCCAGTTAACTTTTAAGGTACGTGGTTGGTTGATGGGATACAATTGTAGCTTCAAAAAAAAGGATAATTTAAAAAAAAATATTTTCTAACATCCTTCAAACAAAATTTCCATAAAGTCTCTCTGCCCCTTACGAGTTACGATATTAACATTTCAGCGCGCCTTAGCATGGGACTGAGGGTTGGACAAGGCCCCCAGGAGGCCTTGTGAACTCCTGCGGAAACTGAGGTATCAAAAGCTGGCGGTCAACCGAGGGACCGTGCACCCCACGCGCTGGTCATCAAGCGCGCGTGGAGTCGTGCGGCCAGCAGCCAAGCGGGCACGTAGAACTCGAGGGGCTCGCGTGGAGTGGAAGGAAGCGGCTCCCGTGGGACACGGAGAGGCGGGGGCTGGGGACCGGGCGGCAGAGCCACAGCAGAGAAGGCCCGGGTCCTCGGTGTCCCTGATTCTTCCACCCAGCGGACTGCTGCAGGCGCTGACCGCGCTGGAGTAAGCAAGAAACGGAAGCGGCTTGGTTAAAAAAGAAGCAGCCGAACCCCGCAAGATTCCTCTCCACGCAGAGGTGAGGTCCCTCGGGTCAGAGCCAATGCGACACTCTGCAGATCCCCACCGGCAAGAGCCGCTGCCTGTGGGAACATCCCCGCTCCAACTTGAAGCCGACACAGCCGAGGAACCCGATGATGACCCAAGATTTATCCCAAGGGATCCCCAGAGTGGTGGTAACACGCCCGCCTGCCGAAGTGAGTCAGACTCCAGCCGTGACCCTGCACGGGCTGACCTAAAGAGCTCCCCACGTGTCCTCCCTAGGGACGTGTCACCACGGAGTCTGCGTCCGGGTCCTCACGAGGGCGCCACGGTGACACACATCAGGAGAGTCTCGCTGGGCTTCGAAGAAAGACCCAGTTTTGCGTAGGCCTCTTGAATCTGCTCAGGGTGGGTACGGTGAGTGCTCACAGAACTTTGGTAGGTAAATAGCAGAAATATATGCATGTCGATTATTTCATCAAACAAGACTTACTAAATGCCTGCTGATGTTCCTCGAGATGCCTGCTCTGTGGAAACAAGTTCCAAAAAGGAAAACGCATCACCGTGGCATTGCATAAAGCCTCATTTGGAGTGACTGCACCGAGTGGCCTGGGAACTAAGGGTCAGCAAAACCGTCCCCACATGTTTACAAAGCTGCCTGGAGGTGGCAAGGTGGTGACCCAACAGCACTGAGCCACTGAGCTCCACTCAACCTCGAATTTGTTTTATTTTACTTTTGATACTTTCTCTGGGTAAGGCACATAAAAATGGAAATTAGCTCCCAAAGAAGAGGCTCTAAACTTGCACATGAGCAATAGTGTTGCAGTCTGGGTCTGGAGTGGCCCCCAAAGCCTCATCTATTTGGATGCTGTGGACACCACATGCTGTTGGAGGGTGGGGCAGCTGGAAGGGACAGGTGCCCGGAGCTGGATTAGGGGGTGCGTGTGTGCTGGTTCCACCTTTTCTCTCCCGCTGGGCTTCGTGTCCGCCATGCTGTGAACAGCTCGTCTCCTGCTCTTCCTCCTGCCATGGACTTCTGTCCTTGCCGGCTGCCCATAAATGGACTGAGACCTTCTGAAACTGTGAGCTAAATCTTTCCTCCCTTAAGTTGTGGATGTTGGATATTCTGTCCCAGCGATGACAAAGTAACTAAGACAAATACACACAGTAAAGAAAAGCAGAACGCAAGGACATCAGCAAATGAAATTGCAAATAAATTTAAAATGTCAGCTAGAAGCAAGGCTGTAGATCACAACGGATGAAAGTGACTTGAATAATCTAAAAGGCAATTCCAGAGGTGACTGAAAAGACAAGCGAAGTAACAAATGGTACCTGAACCAGATATTGAATTATTGAAGCTGAGTTGTAACAAATTCTCTTTCACTAGTCAGAATATCCTAAAGCCATACAGTTTTTTTCTTCTTTTAATATATATAGAATAAAAATACCCAGGTTGGCTGGGCCAGGTGGCACAGGCTTGTAATCCTAGCTCTCTGGAAGCCTGAGGCAGGAGAACAGCAAGGCCAAGCCTAGTCAGGGCAGCCCGGCAACTTTGTGAGACCCTGCTTCAAACCAAAACTAAAAATGAACTGTGCACATAACTCAGGGTGAAGGCCCAATACCACAAAAAAAAAAAATCGGGTCTTTTATTTTTTGCCCAGACTTTCATATTTTGAAAGACTGAAATAAGAATATGTGCACACACACATAAAACAACTTTTCCCCATGAACAAAATTTCAAAAATAAAAAAGGTAGTTGAGGTTCAAACTATCTCTATAGCATGAGTAAGATATCGTGTCATTTATATATGTGCCTATCGCACTGTTAGAAAGTGGTAAATGACAATAACAGGACGAAAGAGGGTGCAGCGCAGTACGAGCCCTCTCTATCCCTCCAATCTCATAATCTACTACTCTCACAAAATATTTCCCCAGCACACCCACATTTAACTGCTTATGTTCCCAAAACATCCCCAGGTTCTCCTAAGTTACTAAGTCTCTGTTGTTGTACAATAGTTAATTACTACAGGTTCATAATTCATATATATATATATATATATATATATATATATATATATGTACTGCTTTTATTCATATAAACTCCTTGATAGAAATCCTAACAGCTTACCTCTTGAAAAAACTCAGATACTTTATAGAAGTATCTCTCAATAAAAAGATAGAATTTACTCAAAATATTTGACTATCACAAGTAACATTTTCATAACGCAAGGGATAAACAAAACAAAATAAGTGTTCATTTAAAACATTGTTTCATTTTAAGCAGTCTGATACGAGAGGGAAGCTAGTACATAGTGCAAGCAAAAAGCACAGTGCTTTTCATGTATTACAGAAGAAGATGGCGTTGTCATGAGTCCCCCTCACTCCAAACATGCTACACAGTCGTTTGCCCACACTCTCATCTGTGTATATATTTATTTATGTGTATTTACGTGTCACCTCCCTTTCCCCTTCCCTCCCTCGCATCCTACCCTTTTCCCTCAACACCAAGTCCGTCTTATAACTGTCTTGTGTATCTCTTACTCTTTTATGGTTTGGTTTTCTTGTATCAGAGAAACCATAATACATTTAACCTTCTGGTTCTGATTTATTTTGCTGAGCATAATGGTCTCAAAATGGATCCATTTTTCTACAAATGCCTCAAATTTGTCATTCTTAATGGCAGAGCAATACTCCATTGTGTATATATACCACATCTTCTTCCTCCAGCCATCTGTACCCAGGCACATTGGCTTCTTCCAATATTTGCTTATAAACTG
Organism: Ctenodactylus gundi; assembly: GCA_004027205.1. Classification (NCBI taxonomy): domain Eukaryota; kingdom Metazoa; phylum Chordata; class Mammalia; order Rodentia; family Ctenodactylidae; genus Ctenodactylus; species Ctenodactylus gundi. The sequence continues at coordinate 22,237 of PVKB01004216.1, read as the reverse complement.
TGCTGCTATAAACAAGGGTATTCATGTATCAGTATAATATGATGACTTCAACGCTTTTGGGGAAATACCCAGAAGAGGAATAGCTATGTAAATGGAACGCTGACTTCAGTTTGCTGAGGAATTTCCATACTGCTTTACGTAGTGTTTGTACCAGTTTACTGTCCCACCAGAAATGTAGGAGGGTTTTCTTCTCTCACAGCCTCAACAGCCCTTGTTTTTTGAACTCGTAATGGCAGCCGCTCTTACTGGTGTTAGATGGAGCCTCGGTGTTGTTTTAACTTGCATGTCTCCCTTAAATACGTTGAATATTTGTTCATGTATTTGAAGGAATGATTCTCCCATCGCCCCCAGTGCTACCTTTGAATAAGCCTTTTCCCATATACCATGATGAGTAGCCTCTTGGTTGGTTTGGGCTGACGGCAAGCAAATTTGTACCTATGACTAAGTTAGCCTTTAAAAGACTAGTAACATGAGGGCTTCTGGAACTGCTCCCAAAAGACACAAGAATGGTAGGATAAGTGTATTCGGAGCAAGGAGTGCATTGTAAGGAAACTGATGGTGATGTGTCTCTTGCTATTTTTCATCTCAAGTCCACTCATACTTTTTTCTCTGGAGAACTGTTTATTCATTTTAAATTTCCACTGTTGGACTGAGACCTTTATTTCGGCGGGCCTAATTTTCTTCAGTTCTTTGTATATTCTTGATAATAGTCTTTTGTCTGAGGAGTAGCTAGCAAATATTTTTTCCCATACCGTGGGTGCTCTCTTCACTCTATTGATTGTTTCTTTGGCTGTGCAGAAGCTTTTCAATGTCTATAATTCTATTTGTTAATTATTGGTGTTATCTCTTGTGCTTTGAGTGCTTTATAGAGAAAGTCCTTGCCTATGCCTAAGTCCTCAAGGGTTTTATCTACTTTTTATTCCAACACCTTCAATGTTTCCATTTTAATGTCTAAGTCTTTGACCCATTTTGATTTGATTTAGGTGCATGGTGAAAGTTGTGGGTCTAGTTTAATTCTTCTGCATGTGGTTAGCCTATTATCCCAGCATCATTTGTTAAAGATGTATCCTTTGGCTCCTTTGTTGAAGATTAGATGTCTGAAGGTAATCGAAGATGTTTGGGCATCTTCAATTCTATTCCATTGATTCACCTGTCTGCTTTCTGCCAATATCATCTCATTTATCACTGTCGCTATGTAATATAATTTTTTATCTGGTATCATGATGCCTCCAGCTTCTGCTTTGTTCTTTGGGATTGTTTTGGCTATTCTGGGCCTCTTGTGGTTCCATATAAATTTTTGGATTATTTTTTCTAGTTTTGTAAAAAAAAAAAATGCTGCTGGTATCTTAATTGGGATTGCATTGAATCTGTACATTAGTTTAGGCCATTTTGACAGTGTTGGTTCTGACTATCCAGGAACAGGGGATGTCTTTCCATTTCCTAAAATTCTCTTTGACTTCTTTTTTTCAGAGCACTATAGTTCTCAGTATAGAAGTCCTTCACTTGCTTAGTTAGGTTAATTTCTAGGTATTTAATTTTCTTTGAGGCAACTGTGAATGGAATTGTTTTTCTGATCCCTTTCTCTGTGTTTTCATTGCTGCTGTAGAGGAATGCTACTGACTTCTGTGTATTGATTTTATAACCTTCTCTATAAAGAATCATGTCATCTGCAAATAAGGGTTATATTCCCTTTATTCCATTCCCTAGCCTGATTGCTCTGGCTGAGATGTCAAGCACTGTGTTAAATAGAAGTGGTGAGAGTGGACACCTTGGCTTGTTCCTGATTGGAGGGGAAATGTTTTCATTTCCCCATTTAGGATGATGGTGGCGGCAGGATAATCATAAATTGCTTTTATTAGCTTGAAGTAGAGTTCTTCTGTACCTATCTTCATCAGAGTTTTAGTCAGGGAAGACTGTGGTATTTTGTCAAAGACATTTTCCTGCGTCTGTTGAGATGATCTTATGATTTTTGTCCTTGCTGTTGGTAATGTGGTGTATTACATTAATTTATTTGCATATGTTGAATAAACCTTGCATCCCTGGGATGAAACCAACTTGGTCACGGTATATGATGTTCTTAATAATTTGTTGCATCTGTTTTCAAGTATCTTATTGAGGAATTTTGCATGTGTTCTAATTAAAGAAATTGGCCTGGAGTTTCCTTTCTTTGTTGAGTCTTTGTCTGGTTTGAGGATCAAGCTGATACCTGCTTGTAGGAAGGAGATGGGCAGTATTCTATCTCTTGATTTCAGGGAAGAGTTTAAGGAGCATTGGCACTAACTCTTCCTCAAAGTTCTGATGAAATTCTGCAGTAAATCTATCAGTTCCTGGGCTTTTCTTAGTTGGTAGAGCCTTCATCACTGCCTCAGTTCCATCCCTTACCACACTTTCTGATGCATTTCTAGAATTCCTCACTCATGACTGTCTTTAGTTGTACTGTTGTGGCTGCTTTCGTGTCCTGAACTGATCCACAGTGTTTACCTTTCATCTTGACTCTGGGAAAGAATCACAAGTCACATGATGCCAGATCTAGTGAATAAGGAGGATCAATTCACTCCATAATATTATTTGAAATTGACATAAGTGTTCTGAATTGATTCAGGACATCAAGGCAGTCATGACAGCACAAGACACAAAAGAGGGATACTAACAAGACAGCTCTTGGGAAAGAACAGTTATGGGGCTAGAGGAATGGCACAGTCCTTAAAGCACTTGCTTTGCTTTAACAAGGCCCTGAGTTCGATTCTCCAACTCCACATAAAGCTGGGCATGATGGCGCATGCCTGTAATCCCAGCACCCAGAAGGCTAAGTAAGGTAGGTGAATTGTCCTGAGTCCAAGGACAGACTGGGCCACACAGCAAGACCTTGTCTCAAAAATAAATAAGCAAATAAATAGATAAATAAATAAATAACTTAATAGAACAGTTATATTTACCAGGGAGGGGAGAGATCCTCCATTTCATCCCTTTCCTTCCCACAGAAGCAAAGGAATGCCAGAAATATAAATATGCAGAAGCCTGCTGGAAGAAAGAAAGCAGTTTCTTTTCAGATCAAGGCCTCCACTCCCTGCTTCAAAGATGCCTCCAAGTGAGATAAGGAGCTAACAGAGGGTTCCAGAACAATATGCTACGTACATGTCAATACTAAGAAATCTTGCCAGCCAACAACAGACTGTAAAATTTATTCTGTAACCTTAAATATGTAACTTTACCTCCCCTCTCACACATTTCACAAGGTCCCTGCTTCACAGAGTCAAGGGGAGAGATGAGAAATTTGGAGAAATGACTCTCCCCACTATCCCAAGGCTATCTTTGAATAAGCCTTTTCCTGTATACCATACGAGTAGCCTCTTGATTTGGGCCAGCAGCACGCAAGCAGACCTATGATGAAATTGGTCTCTATAGGACCAGTGACAAGAGGGCTTCTGAAACTGCCTCCAAAAGAGGCAAGGTGGTAGGGTAAGTGCATTCGGAGCGAGAGGGGATATTGTAAGGAAACTGATGGTAATCTGTTTTTTACTGTAATATATTTTTAATTTAAACATTTGCTACAGTTCTTTTTTTTAATCACAACCATATAATGAATCCTAGAATCAAAAATGCCAAGGCTGGAATCTCAACCAACTGAACTACTTGTGTGCTGCACAACTTGGTGTTAACCTCTTCTCCCTCGCTGTAAAGGAGAGAAGGAATAATTGGCGCTCTCTTCCTATCTTTAGTGCAAAGACTGAGTCATTTGTGGCTTTGGTAAAGCACCACAAAAATTCATTAATCAGTGTGGTCATGATGTCCATGTATGGTATGGTCTTTACTAATAGGAGAGATGGTCCATTATTTCCTGTGAGAAAAGAAAACTGCCCACATCCCTCCCACAGACCTGGCTAACCCATGTTCTCCATTGATGCAGCCCTTAGGAAACTAGCGGCTCTGTGGGTATATATTTACTTACTTATGCTACTGAAGATTGACCCCAGAGCCATACCCCTGAGCAATGTCTCCAGCCCATTTTTTTTATTTTAATGTTGATACATGGTCTCATTAGGTCTCTGAGTTGCCCAGGCTGGGCTGAAAATTGTGATCCTCCTGCCTCAGCCTCACAGAGTGCTAGGATTACAAGTCTGCACCACCAGGCCCAGCTAAATATCAGTATTTTCATTAGAGGAATTACCTTACGCCTTTTCTGGAACCGATTCTCATTGGCAGAACAAAGGAAATAAAATATATTCAAATTCATCATACATACTTTGAGTGCTACCAATGTTCCACAAGACTTGAACATAATTGAACTTTTTAAATCTAAATTTTTTTATAATACTAAGGATTGAAGCCAGGGCCTTTGCACTGAACTATATCCCAAGTCTTTTACTTTACTTTGAGACAATGTCTCACTAAGTTACTAAATTGCCCAGGCTGGACTCAAATTTGCAATCCTTCTGACTCAGCCACCCAGCATGCTGAGATTATAGGCAGGTGGCACAATACCCAGCTTAAATTTTTTTAAAAATGACTATAAAATAAACTTTCTGTTTGAGGAAGATGGTATGAGAGACATGAGAAGGAATGCAATAATCCTGCTCACATGACGTCTTCTAACATTAGGGAGAATTCATAAGAGCCAACATGTTAAGTGCCATTTGTTATGAGCTGTTGACATGTACTACCCTATTCATCCTTTGTAAGCATTCTCTTAGGTAGAACTCTCATTTCCACTTCCCAGAGGAATACACAAAGTTTTAGAAAGTTCAAGCGGCTCTCCAGAGCCTGTGGTCCCAACCCCTCCACCCTTCCACCTCCACAGAGCATAAGGACTAGTACCAAAAAAGCAGATGGCAAAGAAAAAAATGAAGTCCAATTGATAGGGTTAGTTTTCAAGAATTTTATGGACAGCGCTGGAGGAATAACAGCAGCTGGAGCACTTGCTTAGCAAGCGCACAAGGCCCTAAGTTGGAGCCCCAGCACCACACCAGCCAGACATGGTGGCGCACAGCTGGAATACCAGCACTCAGGAGGCAGAGGCACGAGACTGTAGTGTATCCAGGGCCAGCCTGGGGTATATAGAGTGAGAGTGAGACACTGTCTAAAAAAATTATATATATATATATGTGTGTGTGTGTGTGTGTGTGTGTGTGTGTGTGTGTGTGTGTGTGGTGTTGTTAAGTGTATAGAAAACATGAGTATTGCAATTGTGGATGAAGAGCTGAGGAGGAGTGTGGTAGAACCAAAATTCAAATAAATATAAGGAAGAATAAAAAGTCTTGGTTAATTCCTGAATTGTTGTAGTGATCTATAATATGGAAACCAGTAATGTAGACATTTCTCCATAAGTATTTGACTTCAAATTCAGTAAAGTGTCACAGAGCAAATAAAACTTATGTCCATGGATACTGTTATTCCATAATTCAACACTGACAATTAATTGACTGACGAGTATGTGCCAGAAAGTCACGTTGCAGGGGACAGTAGTCCTGCTGTCCCTCCGTTGGACAGGTACAATACTGTATTTGGCTCAGAGAGCCCAATGGCCTGGGACCATAAGGAGCAATAATGGGAAGGCCCTCCGAAAGGCAGCTGGGAATAAACCCACAGTTCCTATGACATAGCTTTCAATACATAACACACCCACGTAGATTAAAATTTCAGAGAAACAAACTACTTGAGGAAATAAATAACCCTCATTATTAGACAGTTTAAAGACAAAAATGAAGACATAAGAAATAAACATCAGTATACAAGTTTAAAAACAAAACTGAAGGCAATTGAAGACCAGTGTATTCATTTGGGTTCCTTTCAGAAGACAGAATTTACAGATCTTAACACAAAAGGGTCTATAGGAAGGCTTACAAGTCCAGTGATGGAGATGGTCCAAGATGGCTGCTCAGCCAAGCAGTAGATCTCCTGTCTGGGACCGCAGAACGGCCGGGGAGGTGAGAGTCTGCTGTAGATCTCAGGTGCAGATCGGGGAATCTGTTGTAGATCTCAGGGGAGGATCAGCGACTGAAGATCGGCGGCGACTGATGGGCAGAGGCAGACAGGCAAAAGTCGAGGCAGAACGAATCTGTGCTGACGATCTGCGGCGTCGGTAAACAATCGCCACGGCGAGAGCTTTCCCAGAGGAAGAGCTGTAGCAGTTGTCCCTCTTCCTCCCTTTTATACCATTGGAGTTCCAGTTGGCCCTCCCACATCTGGGTGGGTGTTCCTCTCTCATTGGCCAGCCCACAAACCATTCACACTCTAATCCCAACAAGTTCTTGAGCCCCCAGTCCAGGGTGGTTGACAAATCCTAATCCGAACGGAGGTGTGGGTCCTAATTCCATCAAGTTGACGTAATCCCGTCAACACGCACCCAACCAGGGAGAAGCCCACCGGGTAGCACAGACTGTAATCCCAGCAGCTAGGGAGGCAGAGGCAGCAGGACAGCAAGCCATAGCACAGCTGGACACATCAATGACTAAGTGAGACTTTATCTCAAAAGCAAAACTAGAAAACGCAGCATTGTGAAGGCCCTGGGCTTGGTCCCCAGTACCTGCACATGCATGCACAAACCACAGTGGGGAAAAAAGTGAACTGCCAATTCTTCCGAAGTAATACTGTGATGATTACGTGTGCTCTTAAAAATCTAAGAACGACCCAGAAATTCATAGAGATTTTGTAACTGTAATTTCAAATTTCACTAGATTCTTGTTACAGTTAGTTACTTCCACTGAGAGAAAATTTAATGACATTATGCTCCTGTAATTCTGATGTAAAAAGAAATCATGGCTTTTAGCTACAGAGAAAAACAGAACACACAGTCAGATCTTCCACTGACCTGCTTCTACTCAGAAATCCATTAAGGTAAATCTACCACCTAGGGAATATTTTTTAAGTAACATTTTGTAAAAAATGACCAAAAATTTAGTGAAATGAAAAGTCTAAGCTTTAATGCATCTATTTGTTTCAGAAAGGAAAATGGGAGTCAAATGAGTTTATTAACAACTTCATACTGTGCTAATGAAATTTTCATTGATATACTAATCAATTATTTCAAAAATGATCATTAAATATAAATAATCTTGTCTAGGCTGTAATGGCTGAGATAATCCTCCAGTGTGAAACTCACTTTTAATTTAGCAACTTTATTCTTCTGAGATGATCACTTTTAACAAATTATTTATATACAAGTGTTCCAGTATGAGTAAATGTTTAATATGGGAATGGTTCCTAAAAGCAAGCAGAACTTCTCTTATGCGAAGTATAGAGTTTTGCATCCAAGAGACTCTGCCTAGTGGGCCCTTCCTTGTGAGCACATGCAGAAATTCTTTCTTGGAAAAATTTTATAAATTATTACCAATTGATGGTAAAGATACTACCAAGAAATTTGAATGAAGAAACCCAACATCGCCTAATTATTCATTTTTAGCAAGTCACTGTGTACAATGGTCATCAGATACCATGATCCAATTCCTCTGTTGAAGGAGCTTATAATTGTATAAAAAGTGAGAATAGTCAGCTATGACAAAAATATCTATTTCCCAAGGACAAGGGAGACCTGGAAACGGCCCTCTAGGCTCTCAGCGGGATCTGAAGCAGAAGGTATTAGGGAAATTGCAGACACAGGCTTTCCAGGAGGGACAAGGAACAAAAATTGTCACAGAGCAGGAGAGAGCAGAAGACAGTCAAATTTCCCTGGAGCACCCACGGTGTCTAGAGAATAACGTTATTTTTCAACTTTCTAAAGAATTTTATATGAAGTATACTGAACTACAGTTGGCTCCTGAACAAATATAGATGGTATTTGCTACATATCAGAGCCATTTCGACACAAATACCCAAGCTGCAATGGAGCGTGTGTCTCCTAGCATCCCTGAAGGAAACCCATGTGGGTACCTGTCCTTCCACTTGTAAGGTTGAGTCTGAACATTTCATTAAGATAAGGACCAACGGTGTTTTTTTCTTTGTTATAACTAAGAACACATCGAATCTTAATAACTGTGGAGGGCTCAAGGGGACTTAGTAACTGCCGTCCCACCCCCACTTTGTACCTTATTTCAGTACCAGTAGTAAGGAGCCTAGAGAGACCCACTCACATCAGTAGATTTTTCCAGTTCACAGACAATCAGAAAAATTCTGCTGTAAATTATGAGCTATGCAACTCCTAGAACTCCAAAAGTTTTTGAGATCTTACTCATTAGCATTTGTCATACATGACCACATGCATGTGGACGCTTTAGAATCTGCCAACGAAATTAGTTCTTGTAAAATATGGGATGCCAAAGCAGAGTGTAAATATATATTTCTGTGGCAGTGGCAATACTACAACAAAGTTCAAATAGGTGCCCCTGCCGTGGCCAACTCCTCTTCCCATGGCTATTAAACCACATGGAGTGTGTAGGGAAGCCTCAGGCCGTAGGGGTAAGGGACACACACCAGCACTGTCACGGCCAGTGGGTCACGGTGTTGGTAGATTGACTCTGAAACCAAATACCCAATAGAAGCCCTGTGAATTCCACCCCACCCTGTGTGTACACAAGTGCAAATGGAAGAGAAGTGGATGAAGATGATGAAGAAGGGGAGGAAGGAGAGGAGGATGAGGGAGAAGATGATTCACTGAACACTGATAGAGTCTATTTCATTCTCTTTAATTTTTTCCAATCCCTGGCAGCAAATTGTAGTCTTTTTTTAACCCCTCTTATTCTCAATTGCCCTGTTCTTGAAGTTGAGATCTCTTTTCTCAAACATCATAGTTCTCAACTTATTTTGGAGGCAGATACCTTCCACAGGATACAATAAGAAAAGAATCTCTACAGCTTTGTGATCTAAATTTATTTTTATCCCTTCTTGTCTCAACAAACTTTCTGGAATCACCATCACCATACTCTGTAGGAAAAAAGAAGACCCTTCTGCTCCCTTCGCTCTGCCGGAGGGTGCCAGGCGCCTGGGTAGTAATGCATAGCTTTCTTCCTCCTTCCTCTATATACTGGGCTCAGAGATTACACTGTGTCACAATGTGAATATGGACAGTTAGCAACATCTGTCTACCTTCTCTTCTTTAAAAAAAGGAAAAACTTTTAGAAACGGGGTACTAGAAGGTCAGCAAAGGGTGGATTTGGAATATCTGGGTGGTTTAAGTGGCACTTTGACAACATGGCCTCCCCTTTGCCATGTTTAATGAAAATCCTTGCAGTGTAAGATGACACTTTTCAAATAAAATTCTCTCCAACGATGACTTGAGCCCTGCTGCTCAATGACAGAACCAACAGAACCTGTAGGATCTCATTTGCAGTTGATACTGTCTATTATAACTTTGTTCATTTATTTTTTCATATTTTTTTGTTTTCACTGGAAAGGAAAAGATGATACTCAATTTGAAACATTAAAGGTGCACAAGTTGCTTTGTTACAATAAAACAAAATGTGTACAGAAATAGTAGGGGAGTGGAAAAAACAAACGACAAATAAAAATTTGTGTCATCAGCTGTCTCAAGGATTTATAAAGAACCAAATTATCCTGATGTTTCAACGAATTTGAAAGAAACAGAAAATGTGACATAGAATGCAGATGAGATAAAATAGCAGTAATGGTATTAAAGTGCCCTTAAACTGACTCTTCAGTTCCCCGGCTGGCAACTCCTCTCTGGGGAAAATGGATGTGTTCAAACACACCCAAATGTGATAAGGTAAATGTCCCACTCTTCCTCTACACTTCATCTGTAGAACCTCTTGACCTTATACTTCAAAGGCCAACACAAATGACTGAACATACCCCAAAGAGGTGTTATTTGGGTTTTCTGTAACGTCAGCAGTGTTCTCCTGTGGGGAAAATGATGGATCGGCTTTTCTGCAATCATGGCCCCTTGGGTTAAGCAAAATAATGTGGGAGAGATTGCCAGTTTAGCAACTTTTAAAGAATTCTGTAAAAGCCATGAGAAAATACCTCCCGCAGTACTTATTCGCCTCCATGGAGGCATCTGGTCTGAGCCCTGAAAGGACTCTGGCATATGTACAAGATCCAAGCAGTAACCACCACTTGCTTCCAGATCTCTAACACTTTAGAGTCATGACTTCCCTTTCACTATCTCAATAAAGCCCTGATTTCTCTCCTGTGGAACCGGATCCCCCGGGGTCTAGCTTGACCAGGGTGGCATCTGCCCTCTCCTTTGTCACCCTTAGGAGATCGAAGGATTTTACTGAAATTATCTAAACAGTTTTTTAAAAAAAGGTGTAGAAAACGCAGAAAGAGTAAAATGAACTTTTCACCATATCTGTTTTTGGTTTTTTGTTTGTTTGTTTGTTTGTTTTTGAGATGGGGGAGTCTTGCTCTGAAGCCCAGGCTGATGCTGAACTCACTTTGTAGCTCAGGCTGACACAAGCAACCCACCTGCCTCAGCCTTCCCAGTGCCGGGACCCCACGCCTGCGCCACCACGCCCAGCCCAGGTGATGCATGAGAGTCACCCCCAGACCCCAGCACTTGCTAGGCACGCTCCCACGCTGGGCCTGCCCTGGCTTGCCATCTCTTTCTGAAGCCCGTCTTCGTTCCTTCCACAGACGCTTCTTTCTCTTGGCCCTCGCCGCTGCGTTGTCCAAGCGGCCACCGCTCACCTCGGGCCCCTTCTCCTCACGGGGGCCCGTTCTTGTCTCCTCTTTCTCATTCTCCTGTCTCCCACATGCCCTGTTCTTACTCTCAAGCTCCTGGTCTGCTGTTATTTATGGTACAAATCAATGTTACCTTGGTTGTTTCTACCCTGACCCATGAAAATGACCCCTCTGGCCTCACCCCCTCGCTGAAGGGCGGTTGACAGTGTTTATGCACTAGCCACATTGAGGCAAAGGGGTAATTTTGTTTCTACAGGATAAGCAATGCAGAGTTCCTAACGCGGCTCCAGTGCCAGGGGACACAGGCTTCCGACCGAGCTTGCAGTAGCGCAGCACTGAAGCACAGGCCGGGTCATATGCGGAGCACAGGCATACCGCTTCCAGGAAGAAACAAAGTGAATGGTTTTAAATTTGTCTTTTAAAAAATGAAAGAAAGAAAAAAAAGCTAAAAAAGACAAGCCTGCCAAGTATCTCCCTTTGAAAGGAACTTTCTGACCTTTCCATCCAAAAAGTTTTTTCAAAAATCTATCTTATTGGCCATGTTGTGTCACACACCTACCACTCTACAAGGACATGTACAAGATTATAGAATTGTGTTGTCAAAGAAGAAGAGGACAGATATCAAGTAGGAAACCAGAAACAGTCATGAACTGCTACTCGGGTCATACAATTTGAGATGTCATCAGGTAGCAAGGGTGCTGTATTGTGTTAAGGGTCCAAGCAAATCCAAGACTCGCCAGAAGCAGAGAGAGGTCAGAGTGTGAAGAGTGATGCCAGGTTACTCCAAATAGACATCGCCCGGGGGGTCAGAACGATAAGATCTCGAGTGAGGCTCACAGGGCCACGTTGTACAATGGAAGCACCTAACAATTACGAGTCATACCCACGTTGTACTCCAGAGAAGTGGGACCACTTTTATGACTCTCGAGTCAGACTAGAACATTTGCATTCTCAGAGAATAATTTTCTCCACCAAACTGCTTTCATTTTTTCCTCTCAGGCTATAACTAGTTTTTCTTTCTTAATTGTTTGCTTGTCTGCCTGTTTGTTGGGGAGTGGAGCTAGACTGTTTTCTCTCAGTTTTGATTTTTTAACTAGGTAAAATAAATAGTCTAAAATGTTTTGTGTACAACAGAGTGAATAAAATTCATCTTCTCTCTGTATTGAACACACAAACACCCATATGGGAAGAAGGAAGGAGATAAATTTCTTCCTTTTACCTACAATTTTCCCATTTTCGTGTGTGTGTGTGTGTGTGTGTGTGTGTGTGTGTGTGTGTATGATATACAGTGATTACACTGAGTATCAGTATTTCATGCACATACATCATGTGTCAACATTACCATCCCGCTCCATCCCCATTTTTGCCCTCTCGTGTCCCTCTTCTCCCTTGAATCCCATTATCACACCCATTTGGTTCTATAAAATGCTTATTTTCCAGGTTTCTCATATTAGAGAAGCCACACAATATTTATTTTCTGCATTTGACCCACTTCACCAAGGATGATGTATCAAGTTCTATCCATTTATCTACAGAAGCCTCAAATCTATCTGTCTACAGAAGGGTAGTACCAATTGTGTACGTGTACCACAATTTCTGTGTTCTTTGGTCTATTGATGGATATTTTGACATCTTCACCTTTTAGCTTTCGTTAGTTGTGCTGCTATAAATATGGGTGTACATGAATTTCTGTTTTATATTGCTTTTAACTCTTTTGGAAAGGCACCCAGAAGAGGTATCGCTGGATCAAATGAATATTTCTTTCCAGCCTTTTGAGGAATCTCAGATGTTCTGTATGCTTTCCATAGTGGTTGTACCAGCTTACAGTCCCACCAGCAATGTAAAAGGGTTCCTTCTTCCCCACAACCTCACTACCTTCTATTGCTGTTTGAGTTCTTGATATGTACCATTCTCACTGGGGTAAGATGCTATTTTAGTGATAGTTTAGTTTGCATTTCTCTAATGGCTAAGGATGTTGAGCACCTTTTCATGTATTTACTGGCCATTTGAACTTCATCTAAGAACTGCCTATTCATTTCAGTTGCCCATATTTTAAATAGGTCCTTGATTTTGAGAAGCCTTTCATGTACAAATTAAGTCAACAAACTTATGGATCTGCTAACAGCCATTTGTTGTAAAAAGTATTGAGAATCTCAACATGGGTATGAAAGTGTCCTCGCCCTGTGGAAGCCTATCTAACAGAGGTTACACAGATTCCCACAGGACAATATGAAAAGTTACATAGTATGTGCATTCCTAAGGTATCACGGGGGTATCAAACTAAGAAAATAGCCAGCCAGAGGATAAAGAGAGAGGTCGATGAGAAGTGGTCGTTAACCTCACTTCTCTGAGTCTCAAAGATGATTCAGAAGCAGGGAATTCCAACCGGATATAGAGCGTAGGCAGGAGAACCAGAGAGTGACGACATCTCTAGTGTGCATACAGAGCACTCAGTCAACGTGGTATCATTAAGGTAAAGTGTGAGAAGGCCTGACGACCAAAACACAGGGGATCTCAGACAGCACCATGGGAACCTTGAGCTTAGTCCTGAGATTGATGACCTTTTGGCAAGTTTTAGACCAGAGGATACCATGTCAGAAGTTCAGTTTAGATCTGGTTTTACATTGAAAAATAAACAAGAGGTATGGCTGAAGTCTGAGGTCAAGAAACTAGATTGAAGACTGCTGCAATAATCCAGGCAAGAGACAAGACAAATTCAACTGAAGTAGGTAATGAAAAAAGTAGTCTTAGAAAAATAAGCATTGTGTTCACTCACTGAATGAATATTTTGAACATGTACTGTATTAAAGACATAGGTGTGGGCACAAGGATACGACACTGAGAAAGTCAAACGAAAATCCTTACCCTCAAGGAATGCACGGGGCTGAAGTTCTTCTAGATGTCTGAATCAATATTGCTGATTCCCCTACACAAAGACTAACCTTGACAAAGTTTTTGGCCCACCCCTAAATACAGAAGAAAAAGGGAAGTCACGAGACCCAGGACTTCACTCTCAGGATGCTCCAAATCCCAAAGACCTAATCTCAGAAGATGTTAAATGAAACCCACTTTACCAAAGTACCTCTGATGATTATAAATAACTTGCACAGACCTATTAGACACCCTTAACATTTTCTTCATTGGTAAATACAGCTGTTGCCTCTCAGCTTGCTTTTTCTCAGAGGCTTTGATGGTGCAGTAAGGTCAGGATGTGACATTCTTACCCTCCCAGGCTGTACACTAATGATCCTGTTATTGTCATAAACAATGAGGCCCTTGGTGATCTTGAAGATCATTTTAATGTTACTGTCACCCACTTAAATGTTTTCATTCTTGTGGCACCAAATCTCCTCCACTCCACTTTTGGTGACAAGCTTCTCTGGACATATTCACTAAATCGAAGTTTTTAATGTACTTTTACAAATTTTCTTGCCTACTCAATTTTAAAGCAACATAATATTCAAGCAATAAGAGCCTAAAACCTCTTCAACTGTTAACCAGGCTTAAATACTTATAAAAGTCTGTGAGTTGTGTAGAGCAACAAATTTTCCCTCATCTAATTCCTAGAAAAGCAACTATTTCCTACATTTTCTGTTCTGGACAGGTAATGGATGTTTTTAAGTGCTTGCCCTACCACTAGCTTTCTTGATATAATTTTTAAAAAGAGTAGGTCACTTTTAAGAGTGTGTTAACTTAGAAATGGAGGACACTTGTATCTTCAACAAGGTGATTCCATATTCTGTAACTAATTAGAACAATTTTCAAACCGGATACTGTATTCTATAACGATAACTAATAAAAATAAGTGTTGTAAGCCAATTAAACTATCTAAACTGAAAAAACACATCCAGAGCATTGAAAGAATGTACATATCTCAGAACCACTGGACATAATTTAGCTTAAAAATAGTAAACATCATTGTCAAGAAACTGAGAAATGCAAAGTCCTTGGCTTTAAAAATGGTAGATGGAGGCTAATGTGGTCCTTTGAGACATCCTAATGTCCTGTACGTCTGCAGGATGTTTAGCCATTCTTCTCCCTTTTGGAGTTAGTCTAAGTAACATATTAATATTTCCCAGGAAATTCTTCATTTCAAGGTGTTTTTCATATAATCTGGCAAATATTTTTGGCAACTCTATTCCTGTGCATCCAGTGGTCATGTCTGTTCTGACCTCCCTATTCCCGCCCTCAAGAGTCCGTGTTTGTGTTTTTGCCTCCTCCCACCCATCCTTCCAAGAAGGCTAAGTGCACAGTGACTCTTTGGATGGGCTGTTTTCAATTATCTATTAAATCCCTTAGCTAGATCAACCCTACTTTCTATTTCTAATTTATCAATTTATGCTTTCAGCTTTATTTATTCAGCTCTTGTTTTTATCTGGATGTGTTTTTCCATATCCTATATTGACTGCTGAATTATTTTCATTCTGTTTTCCAAAGATTTTCACATACAGTCTCTTAATGTTATTTTCAAAATACTTTGTAATTTCACTTTTTATTTGTTGTTTGATCCCAGTGGTGGTTACAGTTATTATTGCATTTGGTTTTCTTTTTGCAATGCATGCATAGTTTTTAAAAATTAAATTAAGCAAATATGCTTTTCTCCTTTCTAAGATTATCGGTGTGGATCAATATAAACCTAAAAATTAATGGAGACCCTATGAAAAATAAATTTTATAGAAATTCTAAAAACTATAATAAACTGAATCTTCAACTATTTTATGTTTAATAAATTTTATGTTTCTTCATCTATCACAGATGAAAGAATTATTAAAACTAATGGGCTGTTATATTTCTTTTGTTTTTATTTTATGATTTTATTTGTATATTTAAATGCTGTGTCATTCACTGTCATCTATGAACAATGTAAAATTTAGATAATTTTACTTCCTTTCTTCTTCTTTTTCTTCAAGTTTTTGATGACATGTCCTGGGGTGTTTTTCCTAATGTGCCACAGTAGAATTATTAATATGTGCTACTTACATGATAGGCTTGCTCATGAATTATAATCATTAAAGTTAGTTTTATAGCTACCTTTTAATTTTCAAACTACAGTAATTATATTTAAAATGTTAATATTTATCACCAAGGTTTTCTTTCCACTGTTTCATTCTTTTGCGTGACTAAATTATGCATTCAAGTAGATTTTTCATGTGGAACGCGTAGTTCAAAGTCTTTGTGTGTCTTCAAATGTCTTTCTGTCAACCTGACATGTTAATGACAGCTTGGCTTGTGCAGCTCTGTAGACGAGAGCTATTCCCCCTCCAAACTCTGGAGATCCTATTTTCCTGGTCTCTTGCATGTAAAGTTTCTGAAATTAAGCTATATTTCTTCTTTTTAACAAGCCAATTGCTTCCTTTGTTTGCATACTTATATAATGACTTCTTTAACACTTACCTACAATTATTTCACTAAGCACACTTTTGTGTGCAGTAGTTCCCATCCTGTTGCGTGTACTGAACGTCACGTATGTGCTGCCCCAGGCTCTAGTTCTCTCCCGTCTGACAACAGAATTAAGCGACCTTTGCCTCAAATTCTGCCTACGGAAGTTTGTATGAAGCACACTGTCCAGTTCAGAGGCAGAGCCGCGAACCCAGGCTCCGGCCAACAGGCCAACAGGCTCCCCCGTTACAGCCATCGCCAGGGTAGTGCCAGCCTCCCTGTGTAACTTCTCCTCCGCCTTGGCTCACCTGCCAAAATACATGAAAGACGTATAGCATAAAGGCGTTTCCTGTGCTCTCATGGGCTGTCCTTGATCCCTCACCTAGAAAGTGCAGAATTTTCTCTGCTCACCACCACTACAGTACCCGGCGCAGTAACTGGGGTTGTGGATGCTGGTTCCTGGTATCATCATGAATTTGGTGGCAAATATCATACTCCCGTCCCATGATGTTTGTATACAGCCATATCATGTCTTCCTCTTCTTGGTACTGAGTACTGAGTCCTGATTTCTGAGTACTGAGTGCTGAGTACTTTTACTTATTCATTTCGTGTTATAAGTGAAGAACTGGAAAAGACATGTTTAAAATG
Source organism: Ctenodactylus gundi (assembly GCA_004027205.1). NCBI lineage: Eukaryota > Metazoa > Chordata > Mammalia > Rodentia > Ctenodactylidae > Ctenodactylus > Ctenodactylus gundi. Next base: position 5,638 of record PVKB01004216.1, on the reverse strand, counting down.
AAAAATTCCCTCATTTTTCCAAAACTTAAGAAAATCAACAAAGCCATTATGTCATACTATTTTCCTAAAGTGCTCGGTATCTCTACACATAAGACAGCTGAGAGAACTGGCATCACATTCTCAGCTTGTCAATTTTATTTTTCGTAGAAAGTTTTGGGTAAAGTCAGTATGTATTCTCTTTTCTAAGAAAGGGAGTGGCTTTCTCTCCTCTGAAGTGAAAAGTGAAGTTTAACTCAAGAATTTACTTCTTTCTTTGCTGTCTAGTCATTCGTCACGAGTCCATCACAAAGTAACTGCTGCTGACGTCACAGTCTAGCCTGCGCTTCTTATGAAGCGAGCACTTGCTGGCTGGGGCTGCAGTAGAGCTAGTTCCACGCAGCCATCCCTTCTGCCCTACCGTGGTACCGGCGGGGTCTAAGGGTAGCATAGGACCTCTGTGACAAGGGCTGTGCACAAACGCTGTGCGCCCAGCTATCCCACTCAAAATTTAGAATGTTGACTCTCACTATATTAAAATGTGACTCTACAGTATTTGGAAACTGGTCTTTAAAGTGGTTAAGTTTATTCTGCTTTATATTTTGAGACAGGGTCCTGCTCTAAGTCTAGGCTGGTTCTGACCTCACTATGTAGCTCAGGCTCAGGCTGGCTTCGGGCTCATGGAAATCCTCCTGTCTCAGCCTTCCTAGTGCTGGAATTAGAGGTGTGTGAAGTAATTAAGTTTAAATGAAGATGTTAAGGTGGATCCTACCCCAATACTACTAGCATCTTATAAAAAGAGGATACTATGACACACACATGGAGAAGAAAGACCATGCAAAGACATGATGAGAAGGAAGCATGGGTGAACAGTTCCACAAAAGCCAGACCTGCAGGTCCTCTTGCCACTTTGAAACCATCGGCTGTCAGGGAACATCCCAGCAGTGATGAAGTGAAGCTGAAGCCAACGCCTTAGCTACCTTCTCACTGCTGGGACAGGATACCCGACATCCACAACCTTAGGAAAGAAAGATTTCTTTTAGCTCACAGTTTCAGAAGGTCACAGTCTGTTTTCAGGTGGGCAGCTGGAAAATAGTGAAATCACGTGGTGGGGCTGGGACTGGACACAGAGCTCCTCATGGCGTGGCGGAACAGAACCAAGCCTAGGAAGAAGGGCAGAACCAGCACCTGCCCCCCAGGACAAGCCTCCAGGACCCACCCTTCCAGCCAGGCACCACTTCCCAGCAGCACACAGTATCCATAGCCACGTGAGACTCTGGGGGCCGCTCCAAAGCCAATCCACAGTGGAGAAGTACAGTTCTGTAACTTGAGCCCCAAAGATGAACCTGAGGACTCATCTATTCAGACTTTTCAATTTCATAGATCAATAAAAATAATCCCTTATTAGACAAGATAAATTGAGTTTTTATGTTTTAAACCAAAATATTTCAATAATTTTAGGTTTCAAAGTTTTACACAGATTTATCCAATCTGAATGCCTCATCACACCTCACAAACGCTTTCTGATATCCTCCCAACTTACTCAGAAACAAAGTAGCAATATACCAAAAACGACCTTCTTCATTTCATTAATTGTAACTTCAAAATGTGTTTAATAATGTGCCATATTTTTATATGAGTGATAGTGTGGTCCCACATATATTCAATGAGCAATATTAATAAACTTAAATTTTTCATATGATGTACATTAGATTTTTATATACCTCAAAAATAAAATATTTAAGTACACAAAAGGTAATAAATGTCATGTTCTAAAATAGTTTAGAAGATTAGTGTAGCAAAATGTGCATATTTTCACAATAAAAATTCCTACTGATTTACTTTTTTAAAACATTAAATACATACCTTGATTTGTTCAAAAACATACATCCACTTAATATAAAACAGAAACCAGTATTCATGTTAAGTGTCACAAAGACTGTTGCTTTGTGGCTTGGGCATATAGCTCAGTGGCAGAGCATAGACTTTGTGTGTGTGAAGCCTCGGGTGCAATTTCCAACACCATTTGCCATTGTTATCTTCAGTATTATCACCCACAAAGGTATAAATTACCGTTATTTAGAACACTGATGTCAGATACATATATATGAGTGTGTGTGTGTGTGTGTGTGTGTGTGTGTGTGTGTGTGTTACTTTCATTCTTAACAACTTTTGTTCCTACAAAACAGTACCAGTAGCTCTTTAGAACCTGTTTGTTTTCTAATTATTCCTCTTCATAATGTCACTGTCGGTGCAGGTGTGTACGGCCCCCACAACGATTCATGCGTTTGTGAACGTGGCTGTGCGTGCTGCTGACAGACAGTAACTTACAAGACTCTCCTTCCTGCTGCAATGGGCATAATTTTGCTCTTCTGTGAAATGATAATAAAATTTTAAGGAAATTACACACTAATTAGTGAGCAGACTCTAAAGCTTATGAAATAAAATTGCAGGGTCCTGTCTCTCAGAGGCTCTGGAAGCTTTTACGCTGTAAAAAATGACTGACAGCTCTGCTTTCCCTCACCATTACACACTACTCATAGTCGTTACCTCACACAAACACCAGTAGAATGTCAATAAATAAAAAACAAAGTGTTTTTACTAAGTGCTCTAAGACTAGAACAGTTATGAGGCTCATACTCATTATTTTATCTTCCAAAAATCTGTAATAACTAGCTCCAATGCCAAAGAAAGAGTAGCTATTGGCTGGTGGGGTACCATGAAAACCTATCTCCAAGCATGTGGTCAACTAGGTCAACCATGAGCATCCTACTGGCCAAAAATTAAAGAAAATTATAGACTGACCCAATTTTTTAAATTTTGTTTTATACTGAAGCCATTACTGTATGAAAAGTAGCTATCATGACTCAGTTATCTTTGACACTAAGAGATATCAATCTATAACTATTTTTAGCCCAAATAATTTCCAAACAATGAATAATTCTCCCATAACTTTTCTGTTATTTACCACATTAACTGCTGAGAAAGTAAACAAGACCCAGTTCCCACCCTCAAGTCTACAGGGATGCTAGACAGGCAGACAAGTATAAGACTGTAAGGATTGTCTTAAGGTTCTCTTAAACTTGTAGGATTTTCCAAGTAGCCATTGAAAGAGCGTAATGCTCTCAACCATGCAAAGATGATTTTGAGCTTACTCTTAGAAACAACCCAAGTACATACCTGTTGAACTCTACTATAAAGAATTTCTTATACAGCACTTTCCCACCCCCAAAAGTGAGTTGTTGGTGTCTGTTTTGTGAATACTTTTCCTGTGCCAAAGTAACGACTACATCAAAGTTCGGTTGGGTAAACCATTGAGTTGCTCAGGGTTCCTTACAGGAGTGTGGGTGAGGAGTTAACTACAGAGGCATGAGGGGCTCTCTGCAGGGGCACGGGTGAGAGTTCACTTACAGTTATTTGGGTGACTTGAAAGGCAGTCACAACACCAGAAAGCCCAGCCCAGGACAGACGGCAACTTATGGAAATTGCATACTGGTTTCTGGGACTTACCTTCCTGCTCAGGGCCCACTTTTCTCTGTTAAGACTTCTCTCTCTCTCTGGACAGTTGCAGTTCTTCTTTTGAGTGCTCTCTCTCTGTCTCTCTCTCTCTCCTCTCTCTCTCTCTCCCACTCCCTCCCTCACTAGCTCTAGCCCTGTAGACTCAGGCCCTCAAATACACCCAGGTGAGGTATCCCCACCCCCACCCAAGGTCATGCACCACTTGCTAAAGGGCATGTGCTACAAGCTAGAGCCCATGAATTTGGGGCACAAGCCACAGCCATACCTGCAGACACCGTGGCTGCACACCCAGGCGCAGTGGGCTCCGGCTCCTGGCAGCACCTAGCAGCTCCTATCGTATGCAGTTGTGAGCTGTCCCTCCACCCTACAGAAGGGTTGGAGGACTTGATACACATTAATATCCAATCTTCATCTTACCATCAGAATAATTACAGTGTAAGTAGTCACCATGATACCTATTTTTTCTTACCTATCATGCTTATTACACAGTATTATTTTAAAAGCATTAAGTTGCTTTCTTGAAAAATATGAAAGTCATCTTGACTCAATAAGCAAATGATTCTGTTTTCAAAAAGATATAGAAGCGCTAGAGAAGCTTTTTATTTTACAAATGCATAGGACTATAAAAGCCTCAGAATTTTATCTGGATAACATGCTTTCTAATTGAATCTGAATCATCATTAAACACTAGTTATTTATGTACTTTTAAAAAAGTTACAGGTAAAATTTTGCACTTCTAACCCTCAATAAAATCTGCAAATTTTCTTTGTGTCTACAAACCTCCAGCATCTCTCATTTCTCTTAGGGTTGGGGCCCTGAACTCAAGACTAGGAACAGCTGAAGATGTTACTGAAGGTCTGTTTCTTCTTCCTTGCTGGAAGTGTCCCAAGACCCACACTTTGTCACATGATACATCCATGTTAATTCCTTTGTGTTTTAGGACACCTCTGTCCATACCTGTCTACCTCACAAGAAACTACTAAGCTCAGCAAGGGGAAAAGCCAGTGGTGGAGGGTGAGGGTGGCGAGTGGAGGGTAAGATCATTATCCTATTATCCCTGGAATAAGGCAGTTCTTAGATACTGATCAAGGTATTAGGTTAAAAAAAGTTATGAGGTTAAAGCCATGTATTTCATTACGTGTGCAAGTACATGCATAGATATATATGCATATACAAGTATCTAGTACTCCGAGAGACCAACAAACTGAGGAAATCAGACTGTCCACTCAAGAACTGCTTTCACAGCTCCTTCCCATTCTTTCTTTCCTTCCTTCTTCCCTGCCTTTCATACCAGAAGGATGTTCATAAAAATCAAATTGTTACATTAGTATGTTCAGTAGACAGGTGTGACTTCCATCCCCATAAATGCTATGACAAAAGTATTAATGGGCAGTAGGCACTACTCGTGAGTTCGCTTGTTATTTGGGGTCTTTCAAACAACAGAAACCATGCTAACATGCTGCATGACAAAAGTTTATGAAAAATAGACAAAGGATGACATTCATACTCTGGAAAAACCTGATCTCGTTATATGAGGATTGTCCCCTGAGAAAGAGAGGCACAGAAGGCACCTTGGGGGCTGCAGATACTTACTGACCGAAGCAGGAGCCGAGTGGCAGCAAGACCAAGACCTCTGGGTCCTCCTACCAATTTCAGACATAAAGTGAATGGAACAAAACTGACTTCACCCAAGCCAGGACACACCTGATTTATCTCAGGTTGATATCAAAGAATCAGGCACATTCTTGGCACCACGTCCAGTTATAAAGCTCCATGACCCACTCTAGCGATTTGGTATGTGGATAGCATGCTGGGAAAACAACCCAGTGCAATCACGGCAATCATGGCAGTTATCACTCAAGATGGGTGCGGTATGTCAAGCTGAATCCATCCAGCCTTGATATCTAAATCCTGATGAAAGACAGTTTGATCAAGTGTCTCTGTGTCTCTTACTAGTAACCATAACCTCTGTGGCACCAGATGACCCTTGTTTATGTAACTGTCAAGCAAACTGTCAGAACTGAAACACTGTATTACCAATGGGTTGATTTTCTTCTTCCAAATATCTTACTAAGCAGATGACATAACAGATAGTTACTTCTATACCTCGCCCACACCTTAAGGAAAAATAAATTTTAGTTCT